>JAQQSY010004516.1:0-12266 GCA_028646535.1 Procyon lotor
TGTGTGGACACATGGGTGGTGTGGACACCTGACACGGTGTGTGGACACGTGGGCAGTGTGGACACGTGGCGCGGAGGTCACGACTCGGCTTATCCTGTGCTCCCTCCCTCCGGTGGTTCCAGCCCCGGGACCCAGTCTGTTGGCAGACGCCCCGTCCCGCCTGGACGGAAGAGACAAAGAAGCCGTGGGCTTGAAGCCACACCTGAGGGAGGAACCGAACCGCACACAGGCCTTGAACACAGGTCTTGAGAGCGGGGCGCGCTCCCAATCCCCAGATGAGGGGGATTCGAGGGAAACACGGCTCCTTCCCATGGACGGACCCATCCTTCCAGCTGCACAAGCTGCCCCACATCCCACTTCCTGTGGCCTCGGGGACGGGGACCTCAGGGACCGGGCTCAGGTGCAGCACAGCTGGGCAGGCATGTGATGACTGGGGTGCGGCCAGGGGCCAGAGCCGCCAAGGGGACTCCGTGCGCTGGAACGCCCACAGGGAGTGGACGTCGCCACCCTCCTCTTCCAGAGGCTGCAGTGGAACAGATTCTGTGCAGCGGGGGTCCCTCTGGAGCCTGCTATCCGCTGAAGGTCCCCCGTGTCCCCAGCTCCTGTGTGCCCGAGGTGGGCCAGAACATCTGCCGGAGAGCCCCCTCGTTCACTCTCGCTCAGGGCACGTGGGGCGCGTCTCCCCGCAGGCCCGGTGTGAGCCCAGAAATCTCATGTTGCTCCTCTGTCCCACTCTGTGCCCCACGCCCAACCCACACGCTCACGGTGGCGGCCACTCCAGAGGCCACGACTGCTGTTTGAGCTCCAGGGGGGAGATTTTCCAGCGGCGTCCCTCAGGACTCCTGGACTTCCCTAAGTGTCTCAGGCCCGGGCCCTTGGGAGAGGTCTGCCCGTGCCCCCAACCAGACCAGCGCGCCCCGAGATCTCTCTGCCCCTGTTTTATTTTGGGGATTTCAACAAATACTGTTTGCCCGGAAGGCTCTGGTGCCAGGACCCCGTGAGCCACAGCTTGACGGGCTCTTACGTGATAGGCTCTTGCCTGTCGCTCCTCCACAGACCCCTGGGGCAGGAAGGGACCCCCAGGCGGACCCTTCGGGCAGCCGAGCAAGTCACCAGTGTCCCCAGGAGAGCAGACACGGCCTCAGACCCTCCCCGAGCCCAAGCTACGGGTCACGGGGCCAGGCGACGGCGCTCAGGTGCGGGGTCAGAGCAGGTGGATTTCAGTCCCGGGGCTGCAGCTTTGTCAGTTTCGGGAACTCAGACAATCCCCTGACCTCCGGAGGGTTCAGTTTTCTTATCAACAGCGGGTCCTGCACAGAACTGTGCCGGTGACAGAGTGAGTTTCCTGAAACGCCTCGCAGGTGCGGAGGTGGGGGCGGGAGCACATGGGTCATACCTGCCGGCTGTCCACAGCCCGGAGGCCGCGCTCAGGAAGCCTGGAGCCTGCACCCTGCTCGGGCTCCTGAAGCATCCAGCCCCCGGGGGACCCGGAGCAGCCACGGCCCTGGAGGGCCCACTGCATGGCCCCCACCCCCGGTTCTGCAGCCCTCCCCTGCTCGGGGACTCGGGGTGCCGTGGGCATGGGTGGTGGGGTAGCAGGGGTCCCCCGCCCCACTGGCCCGTGAGTGTGACTGTCCCCCCGACCCCAACACAACCATGTGACGTGGACACTCACGAGCCACGTGGAAGGTTCGGTGCCACGTCCCGCCTCAAGAGTCAGGTCACTGAAGCAACCGAAACCAGCCGTTTCCCCTTCTTTTAAGGATCCTGCTCTCCATGTGTCTGTAAGTCCTGTGCTCACCCAGGAGTGGCGTCCGTGCGCCGGTGACCTCGGCTACCTAAGCTGACCTGTGTTTTTCCCGGGGCCTCGTCAAATCTGAGGTCATCGTCTTTCTGTGGTTGCGACTTAAACATGAGCTCATGCCTCCAAGGTAGCCCTGGCTTGTGTGCGGATGGGTGTATGCATTTGGGTAAAACACAGCCCTTTCTCGGGTTTGTCGTTGGTGGTTTATGTTCTCATTCCGCAAGATGCTAAGTAATCTGTTGAATTTAGTCAGGTACCCATTTAGTCCCCAAGGAAAACTCTCAAAGGGCTCGCGTGACAAGCAGCATGGGCGTGGGACCGAATTAGGATCGAAGAACCCCCCTGGCCCTCCGGGACAGTGTGCAGCCCCCGGTGCCGCGTGTGGGAGACACAGCTCCCGGCTCCCGGCCCCTGGATGGCCAGGAAGCCCCATGTTCCAGGAGGGACGGAGGACAAGCCTCCAGGAACACGTGTGATTATTCTACTGTTCGTCCCGAGTATTTTCTGTTCTTTCTGCCAAACTTCAGCTACAGACCGAAGAGGAAAGAATGAGTGGGTCCCTGAATACATTTGCGGGCCCACCTAACAATGCTTCGTGTGCTCCGGGATTCCACCCCCGAGACTCTGGGCGCCTGGCCCGGGCAGGTGCTGCTGAGATGATCTCTCGGACGGTTCCCACCTGCGGGCCACCTCGGGCCCAACTACACGGAGCCTCATGTGCGCTGCACTCATCTAGCGGAACCCGTGTGCGCAGAGTCCTCCCTGAGAATGCCTCCCAGGCCACGCGGCCGGAAAACGTCCTGTTGGTCGAGAGGGTCCCTGAAGCACGCGGAGCCCGTGCCCTCAGGCCAGGCCTTGGGCTTGCATTCTGGGGATGGAGCCTTCTCTGCCCCGCTGTCCAGTCTGATGAGCACATCTTTCAGATGTTCTCTTGTCCGGAACGTGTCTACTCACGTTCGGCTGGCTGGGGCTGCCAAATCCTGCCAGGGCTTGGGGACTTGAGCCACCTCCCACGAAGGCATTTTGTTCCATCTGTGACCCTTGGCCGTCCATGGACCCCGGGTACCTGTTTCCCCGAGGGCGAGGATGAGGACACCGGCCCCCAGGGCCATGAGAACCCGTCACACGTGTCCTCTTAGAGAAGCCCACTTCCCCCACCTGGCAGGCCAGAGCCGGGACCAGAGCCAACCGCCGAGGGGAGGACCGTGTCCTGTGACAGGCCTGTGGGCCACCTGCCCCACACCCATCCCGACGTCTCCGTCCCAATGGGATTTGCCCAGACAGCCCTGGGATGCGAGCGTGTCTCCCAGAGGAAGCCGGACTCGTCAGCTCCAGACTCGTCCGAGGCAACGTGAGCTTGAGCTCGGGAAGTCCTCCTTGTGGGGCGCGGGCCGTAGCTGGTTCAGCGGCAGCCCGGCCCGTCCACCGCCACCCCCCCCCCCCCCGGGCTCCAGCCTCTTGAGTGCCCCTGGGGGCAGCACGGCCCGGCCGAGAGCCCCGTCCAAGCCCATCAGGACGAGACCTTTCTGAACGTGCCTGTGACCCACGACGGGCAATGACACGGGAAGAGAGTCCACTGGGAAGTTTCTGAGAAAGACTTTCTGCTCTTAGAAACAATATCCACAGAGATTTTCTCTCTAGTCCTCCAGTTTTGTCTAATTTCATGCAATGCCACCTGGCCTGAGAGACGTGGGGACCGGGCGAAGCCAGGTAAACCGAGGGAGGGCTTTTGGCGCAGGCTGCCCCCCACCCCCACCCCGTGTGCACCTCGCCGTGTGGGGCCTGCGACTCTCCAGCCTCTGCCAGGACCAGACAGCACAGACATGTTCCCTCAGGGTCCTGGAGGGTGTGTGACCGGCCTCCTGGCTGCAGGGCGGGCGCAGGGGACAGTTCCTTTTGGAGGCCCCAGGGGAGCATCTGTGCCCATCCTGCCTCTGGACGTGCACGGCCGTTCCTCCCTCTGCCAAGCGCATCCCTTCGTCTTCCCTGGGGTGACCACATCTCCCTCGGTGTCTCTCTCGTGACGACCCTCAGTCACAGTTAGGGCCCGCGGGGCGGTCCCCGGTGATGTTCCCACCCAGGATCCGTACCCCGGTCTCGGCTGTGAAGCCCATCCTGCGATGTGGGTAACGTGTTCGTGGGTGTCTAGGATCAGGGTGTGGACCGCTTGGTCGGTCATGATCCCATCCGTCCCCTGGGGTAAGCTGCAGCCTCGGGCTTTATGTTGAAGTTCTGCACCGCGGAAATGTCCCATCACAAACCCCCGTGTGGACGTCCGCACACACTGAGTTCCCATCAGAGTCTTCCCAGACATTGTCCTGGGTCGGGGGTGTGCAGGCCGGCCAAGCCTGGCCTCCGTACCACTGGGCCTCCAGCCGAGCTTGGGCATCCGTATTTAGCTTTAATTTCACTTATTAGCTGAGTGCAGTTGACACACAGTGTTGTATTAGTTTCAGAGGTTTGTACAGTTTTGGCTTAACAAGTCTGTGCATTGTCCTGAGCTCACCACAGTGGGGCTCCTGTCCGTCAGCACAC
This sequence comes from Procyon lotor, assembly GCA_028646535.1. Taxonomy (NCBI): domain Eukaryota; kingdom Metazoa; phylum Chordata; class Mammalia; order Carnivora; family Procyonidae; genus Procyon; species Procyon lotor. Next base: position 4,340 of record JAQQSY010004516.1, read on the forward strand.
GACACAGTATTGGTTGCCTTGAGCCTTTCATCCCCTACTCACTCCCTCACCGGAAGCCCGTGCCGCCTGCTCCCACGGCCCCGTCCCCTCTGGAAACCACCCATTTGTTCTCTGTATTTATGGGTCTGCTTCTGCGTCCTGTCCGTCCATCCGTTGTGCTGCAGTATTACCTACAAGAGCGAAAGCGCGGAAGCAGCCCGAGTGTCTTTGACAGGTGAATGGATAAAAGGAGACACACGCACACACGTACACAGGAATATTATTCAGCCACAGAAAAGACTGAGGTCCTGCGGTTGGTGGTGGCGTGTGTTGACCTAGCAGGTATCGTGCTAAGGGAAATAAGCCCAACTGAGGATTCTTATTTAGAAGGTTCCCCACCTCCAAGGTTTAGACCGGGGGCACTCAGCATGACAGTGCATGATACTCACTGGAAGGAAATTAAAGAATCAAATCAAGGGCCACGAGTCACTTGCTCTGGTCACACGGGCACCAGGCACCCTCTGGGAAGGGGCGGGCGGCTGAGCAGGAAGTGAGCTCATATATGATGCTGCTAGTAAGTGCCCCCGACTGTTTCCTTCTGGGATCCTCGTGGGCACGCAGCCTCATGACTACCGAGGGGGTTCGTGTGAGCTGGAGACACAGCAACAGATTGTGCCTGCACAGGCCTTCACTTTTTGTTGTTATTTTAAATTTGGAGCTGGACCAAAACTGACGTCTGATGCAAGGCTGAGCAGAGGGCCCACTGTGAAGCAGATGAATTCAAACTGTTGCCCAATCTTCTCTGCCCATTTGGGTCTCATTGGCCCGGACCGCGTGCACTTGCTCTGTGATGTTACTCACTTCCAACACTTTGTTCCGTAACCTCTCCGAGGATTGTTGGAGGTGTTTAAAAGTACTCTTTGGAGATCTTACTGCAGCCCGGGGGCCTGGGTCAGGACCTGGCCATGTCAGGCCTCCAAGCTCTCCATGAGGAGTTGGCTGTCCAGTCATTTTGATGGTGCTGTTCTCCCCTCCCAGAGTTGTGACCGGTGCTGTCCATCCTCCGAGGACCCTCTGCTCTTGACGACTCCCGGCTGCTCCCTTGAAGGCTCAGGAAGGTCCTGCAGCAGGACGCCGCTGTCGGGTCGACCAGCACTCCTGTCCTCGGGATGGTTCCCAGGTGCTGCTCCAGGCGGCACACCCCCCGCTTCACCCGGACGATGTCTGCCCACGCATCAGGCTTGGGGAAAGTCCTTCTACGCGCACCTCTGAGCCCCACAAACACTGCTCATTGCGTCCCTCCGCAGATGGTGTGTTCCGAGACTACAGTGCCTTGTCCCCTTTGCGGCCCCAGGCCCAGGCCTGGCTCCCAGGAAGCGTTCAGCGAAGGTGGATTGAATAAATGGGTCTGTGAGAGGGGTCAGCCCACCCACAATCTCCTCCATGGGCTTTTTTCTCCTGTCCTTGCCCAGCACTTCCTCCCCTCCCCCCGCCATGTCCACTCCCTCCTGTAAGATTCCAGAGCGCCTCACTTGTCCCTCCTCGCCCCCCCCCGCCCCCTGCACAGGTCGGGGCAGCACATTTCGGGACACATTTCCTTGTGCCCCTTAGCCCCACAAGCAGCTCCCTGAAGGAGAAACGTGTCTTAGTTCTCTCATAGCCCCTGGGCCCAGAGCGTTCTCGGCCCCTGTAGACACGGGGTGGGTGGTTCGGGAACAGACAGAGACGGATGACTGCACGAGTGCACGGGTGCTCTGAGCACAGGTCTGACGCTCAGCCTGCATTCTCCGTGTGCGTGTGGGCTCATATGCAGGCACGTATGTGTGTGCACATAGGGACACCGCGGGCTCTTGGAGCAGAATTCCTGTCAACACACTAAACATGAAGGGGAGAAATCGGGCATTACAGTGAAATGCCACAACCTTCTGTCCTAGGTTCTTGGCTAATGCGGACATGGGGTGGGAGATGGGCTGCCATGGCCCCCCACCCGCGCTGTGGGCTCCCTACTTCTCTGCCTCCAAGAGCAAATCTGCAAGCCGGGCTCAGGATTACTTTATTTTCAATGCCGTGAGTACAGGTCAAAGTCTGCAAGCCTGCTGAGTGGGTGTGCAGTAGTAACATGGGGGACAGACTGCTGGAAGGGAGTTCACGTGAGGTCTGGACTCGCTGTGTGGGAACTGCCTCGATCCCGGGCGCCGTGATGTCCCCCAAGTTGTGTGCTGCGTGCCGGCAGCTGTGGGAGCCCCTCTATAGGGGCAGTGGGTCCAGACCACCTGACCCCGCCTCGGATGTGCCCTGCGGGGAGGCCAGGCAGGCAGACACAGGGCACTGAGCCCTGGTGGGAGGGAGGCTTTAGGAGACAGAGGCCACCGTCCACATGGAGGGGGCACCACTGGATACCAGGAACGCTGTCGTCTAGCCTGCATTTGTTCTCCTGCCGGATTTAACAATTTAGAGCTGTGAGTAGGTGTTACCGACCCTGTTTTATAAATCAAGAGAGACACTTTGGAGTGTGCACATCCCTCATTCGATACCACAGACCCGTGAGTCCTGGGGCAGGGTTCAAGGCCAGGTCTGCCCCGACCCGAGCCTCCCTCTTCCTCAGCACATGGTGTGGTGGCCCGGACCGATGTCCCTCTGAGTGGGCCTGGCCCCTCTGAAAATGCCACATCAGTCCACCCAACCTGTATTTTTTAGCATCCCTGTCTCCGGCCCCTCTGTGGCCAGTCTGTGCTGATGGCCATCACCTGGCACTTGGGTAGGTTGACCTTCGAGGGGGAAGGTCGGTGTGTTGAGGACAGAGGGTCCCAGCCCCTAGCACCTGAGCCCAGCTCTGCAGGAAAGGCACATGGTGGGTTTCTCCGGGACTGTACCAAGTATTTGTCTGTAAAGACAAGATAACCCAGCTGTGGACTTTGGATGCTGGAATCGTGGAGCAGTGGGACACCGGGGGGCATAACAGCTCAGAAGGGTGGGATTAGCCAACCTGCGACCTGCCGCAACAATGGCGGACCATTTCCAGCGACACACACATGTGCAAATAATGGCAATGGAGGCTTCTCCCGGAGCCTGGAGGGCGATGCTCCGCGGGAGTCTGGGAGGAAGGCCATCAGGATGAGACAGCTGTGAGTGTGGGAGTGGGGGCCCCCTCCATGGGGATGACCCCCTTGTAGGAGCTCTGGGCACAGGGCCCTTGGAAGCCTGGACCTGACTCGGCCCCTTCACCGCCTGGGCATTTCCCGGCCCCGGACCTCACCCTGAAGGAGAGCCAACCTCAAGGGACAAGGGATAGAGGACCCGACACTGGGACCCTGGTGGCACGCCCTGCGCTGGCCGCAGCCAGGGCCTCGAGGGAGAGGACACATCGGTTCCGGGGCACAAAACTGTCACCCTGCAGCCGGTGGGGAGGCGCTCCTCTACTCTGAGTGTTTTCAGTAAAGGCCACCACCTCCTTCTTCCTCCCGAGCAGGTGTTACCTGAGCAGATGCCTCCACGGGGAGGTGGGGGCCGCAGGGGGCGTGGGGGGCGCGGGGGCTCAGGGGCCGCAGCGGGGCATGGGGGGGCGTGGGGGGGCGTGGGGCTGACGGTGGTGGGGGGGCTGCGGGGGCGCGGGGGCCGCGGGGGGCGCAGGGGGCGCGGGGGCGCACGCCTCCTGCATGCTTCTGTCAGACCTGAGCTTTCTGCCCATCAGGGTGGAGAAAACATGCTTTTCCAAGTCGAAACCACTCGAAAATCATGGGTTCTGAGTTACAACAACAATTCAGTCCCGTTCAGATTTGGGAACCGTGTTGGCCGTGCGCGTCCTCCGGCCTCTCCGCGTGGTCAGCGCGCCCCCCTCCCATCCCCGGGCAAGACCGCTGCCGGAGTGTCCCCCCCAGGGCCGCGGGCTGTAAGGATCCGGGGCCGGCCCGGCACCCGCGGAAGCCCCCACCCGCCGGCGGCCAGTGCGCACGAACAATGAGTGAATCAGAGTTGCAAGGCTTATATTTCCCTTAAAATAAATATATGCTAAAAAATTAGAGGGAAATGCGGTTGGCCAAATACATCTGGGGTTTTAATCAAACCGAAGTTATGTGAAAAACAGGCGAAATACTCGAGGAGCAGAGGCCACAGAGGGGCCGCAGCCGGCCTGCCTCCGCGCTGGTGCCCGAGCGTGCCCGGGCGGCCCCCTCGGGCCTGAGCTGCCCCCTCCGTGGGGCCTCCGCCCCGAAGCGGCCGAGACAAGTTTATAATCCTAAATCGGAAATAAACATACTCAAAATAAAAGCAGTTGTTTTTTTCCCTCCAGCCTTCCTGTTCAGAAAGGCCCCCAAACATCCTTCCGCACTAGCGGCGGAGGGAGCCCATCCCCGGGGGTCTGGGGATGGCCCCGCGCCCCGTCCCACGGGTGGGAGAGCGCTCGAATGGCCATGGAAAGGTGGTCCCCCCAGGAATGGACGCCTCGGAGAACATTTCGGGGCTCGCACCAAGTTAGTCCTTGCACGCACAGCAGAGCTGTGGGGGCATCCAGGGCCGCAGCCCCCCTTCCGCCGCGGGAAGGACTGGGGAACCCCACGCCCAGGCGGTTCTTGTGAGCAAAGCCGACAGCAGAGCCCGTGTGTGTCTCCTGCGGTCACCGCGGGCCCTGCCACCACCCCGGGAGAGCCAGACAAGTCTCTCGATTTGGGTCTGGAGAGATAAGAGCCCTTCCTCTGGGAAGATAGTTTAAACCCAGCCTCCCAGCAAGGAGGAAACAGCTCTGAGTGCAGCTTCCAGGGCACAGGTGGACAAGGGGCGGATGCCTCCTCCCCTCCCCCTCCCCCCAGGCCAGGCCCAGGTGGTGGGGTGGGCGTGCCAGGCCAGGTGTGCTCAGGCCCCGCCCCCCCCGCGCTCCAGCCTGGCTCCGGACCCACAGCTCTCGCAGCGCCTGGAACGGGGAGCTGGGAGCTCCCCCCTGGGGGGTAGAGGGCAGTGGTTCTGCAGAGATGCCCTGTTCGCACACGTGTGAGAGTGCAAGCCAGGACACCCGGTCCTCTCAGAAACCAGTGGAGTTCTTAGTTTCAGGTTATAAAAGACCCCGGACTTGGCCTCGGCTCTGGGACCGCCTGCCAGCATTTGGCTCCGTTCGCGGGCAGAGGCCTCCCCCGCTCGGCTCAGGCCTCCCGAGGCCGGTTGGCCAGGCGCAAGCCTGCAAGGCGGCCCGCGGGGAGGGCTGGCAGCCCGGAGCACACCTGGGCTGATTTATGGCCCAGACCGGGAGCGGAGCTGGAGCCACGCTTTTCCTCCCTGTTTTAGGGAGGGTGAGGCCAGGAGAAAAGTCGGGTTTGATTTAAAACCAGGTAAACTTTCTGCATTTCTTTGATTCCCAGAATCCAAAAGTGGTTCCACGGGTACAAACACATCGTTGAGCCAGAGCAAGAGAAAAGGGGGTGCCGAGGAGACCCCGAGGCATCCGCCCGGCAGAAAATGGCCCTGCTGTGTCTCAGGAGCACTGGACGCTGGAGTGTGCAGGCCTCCTGCAGTGGCTGGGCCGCACGCGTTCTCCGTCCGGCTCTAACGTGTCCTAGGTACCCTGCGCACGACAGGACCACAGGTGTCCCCTGACCTCCCAGAGGCCGCAGCGTGCACGTCCGCAGTCAAGGCTGGCGGTGTCTCCCACTGATGCCCCACCCCACCCCCCAGCCGCAGCCCCTGCAGGTCCTGGAAGGTTCCCGGGCACCGCAGTGTGACTTTAAATGTGGTTTTAACCGTGTGTGAGGTCACGGTGGCCCGATACAAAGGGGCCGTGTCCGAGCGTGTCTTCTCTAACCACAAGTCCATTGGGGAGAGCCCGCGGCACCACGGGTGGCCTCACACCAGCCGGTGAACGAAGGATGGGAGGGACACCTCCCTGCCCTCCCAGAGCTGCCAGGTGCAGAGGGCGTGCGTGCGGGCGACCATCAGGCACCTGCCTGTCTCTGTTCTCTGTGGCCCCCGGGCAGTGGGTGGTGGTGGCAGCCAGCGGGTGGATGGCCCCGGAGGACAGGAGCCCCGGGAAGCGGTGGCTTCCGGGCCGGTTAGTAGGGCCCTGTGGCCACCCCAGCGGAGACTCCCAGAGCCCGTGTCTGCACTCCCGTGGCCCCTCCAAGCCCCGACGTCCCCGGGGAGAGCGTCTGGGAGCCGGGCCTCCGGCAGCACCTCGACGGACGGTCCTACTTGCTCCACTCCGTGTGTTTACATTTCTGGGTGAGATTTCTTTTGAAGAAAGGAATCCGACTGTGAGGCTAAAACCATGTCTGCAAACCCCTACTTTGGCCTCAGACGGCCGCTGTGTACTTATCGTGCTAAAATAGACACTGTTTGCCCCACTGCGTCTCGGCGGCGCATCCGTCCGCTGACCGCTCGGTCCCCGACAGCTCTGGCCTCCTGGGAGCTGGCGTCCCCGCAGCGGCCTCCAGGCCCGGCCACCCTGGGCTGCGGGACGGCCCCGTGTGGCCTCGGGGACGCTGCCCGGGAAGGGAGCTCTGAGCTGAGACACCGCAGCCGGAAGGCCAGCCTGGCTCCGGGTGTTGTAGACGGGACATGCTCGGACCTCGTCCGGGGACAAGCGACAGCCTGCCACAGCCGACTAACCCACTTTTTAGAAAACGCCCGTTGCCCTCCAGCCCTGCCGACAGCACGGATCAAAAACAGGCTCAGTCCCTGCCCCCGAAATAAGAGATTAAAGTACTGTCTGTTCGTCCAAGTAGTTTAATCTCCTATCCTGGGCGCATCTGAAAAGTAAGTCCTTGCCAACGATCATTACACGGTCGTTTCTAGTTTCTTCTCCGTGGGGAGGCTTCTCCGGGCTGAGCCAACTTGCTTCCAGGCTGTCCCAGATCGGGGGCGTGGGGGGCGGGCGACGGTCCCGGGGGCGGCTCGCCCAGCGGGGACGCAGGTCTGTGGATCCCCGACCCCGTGCCCCGCGGGGCACCTTCCATCCCGCCCCCAGAGGCCCCGGCACCACACTGCTTCCTGCCTCCGCGTGTGTTCACCCGAATCCCTGCGAGGTTCCCAGCACCAACTCCCAAGTTAACTTCTTGCCCCAAACCCCGGTTTCTGGGTCTGCTTCCGGCAAACAACACTGAGACACGTAGGCTTCAAACGCCGACTGAATGCGCAGGTGAACCGAGCCTGGGGACAGAGCCAGCCTGTGCCGGGGGTCGTGGCCGAGTAGCTCGGCGCAGAGGCTGCCTCCAGACCCTGCTCACGGGGATGAGGATGCCGTGTCCTACTGCAGAGGGGGTTCCGGAGCAGCGCCAAGTCCCGCGTCGTGTCCGGCTGGACCGTGGAGGGCCGTGCGCCCCTGGGGCTCTTGCTTTCACACTTAGTGGGATGAAATGGGAGTTCGGGATGTGCCGGCAGCCCCCTCCCCTGACCGAGGCGAGCGTGTGCTCCCGGCAGCTCACAGGGTCGGCGAGAGAACCCAAATCTCTGTGCGGCCAGGCCCACGGAATTCTCCAGGACGAGGTCTGAGCTAATGGTCCTGGATGCAGGAGCCAAGCAGGGCCACGCCCCTCCCGGCCCAAGCAGGCTCCCTCCCTGTGGGGCCGGGAATTGAAGGTCATCGGCCTCCCTTTGACAGCGGACTGTGTCTGGTGACCAAAGCAAGGTGTGTTTCTGTAGGAAAAGGAGATGCTAACACAGGGCAGGAGGGAGGTGAGGAAGGAAGGAGAGAAAGAAGAAAGTAAGGAGGGAGGGAAGAGGGAGGGAGGGAGGGAGGAGGGAAGAGGGAGAGAGGGAGGGAGGGAGGGAGGAGGGAGGAGGGAGGGAGGGAGGGAGGGAGGGAGGCCCTTTGGTAATTCTGATACCTGAGACTCATTTGCTACTGTGCACACACACACACACACACACACGCCCTCACGCACTCACGCACACTCACACTCGCACACGCACACGCACACCCACACCCACACACACACACCTCACGGTCAGAGAGGCTGGGCCGAGG
>JAQQSY010004517.1:0-12266 GCA_028646535.1 Procyon lotor
TATTTGGCCTCTCTAGGGGGTGTGTTTTCCAGTGGCTCTGGGGTCGCCCTGGTCGCAGGACAAAGATCCCCTACTTGTTAATTTAGCCCCCCTGTGTGAGCTGTTTTATTTCAGGTGCCTTCTGTAGAAATTTTGTTCCAGACCAACTTGAACGTGTTTTCAGTATCGATTCTGTGTTTGAACAATGTATGAGTCCCCCACTCGCCAGGAAAGAGGGAGCTCGTCTGAGCTTTCAGAACAGCATGTGGGGGGTCTCTCTGCATCCAACCCTTCCCAGGCAGAATCATGTGCTAGAGCTTCTTTCCAGGATAAACCGGCTTCGTGGAATCAGACGGCCATGCTGTTTTCCAAAGGTAGTGGTGGTTTTTCCCTCTTTTTTTTTGAAGGTTTGATCGAGGTGTCCCCTGCTGTGCTTCTTCTGTGTCCTTTGAGGTAGTGGAGAGAGGGTGCTTCCGCTTGCAGAACTATTTCTCATGTGCTAACCCAGCAAAAACTTCTGGAATTTGTGGTGCTCGAAGCTTCAGCCAGACTCGCTCATTTGCATAAATGTGAAAGAAATCGGCCTTTTGGGTCCCCCTCTCGTGAGGGTCACTAGTGCTGTTCACAGATGGTCCGCATGTCCTTCCTCAGCGGCATGATGAATCACTCTTCCCATGCCATTGACGTTAAGTGGGATAGGAGTGGAGACGACGTGTGCTACTTGCAGGGGGAAGCCTGTATGAGCCACACGTCTGATGAGCCAGCACAGCAACTGCAGGGTTTCAGACGGTCTTAGAGACTCTGTCACCCTGTCCCTTTCAGATCATCCCTATGACCCAAGTCCTCTTCAGACTATCCCCATCTGCCTGGACAGGGTCCTGCCTGGTTCAGTTACCATCATGCTCATACATGATTGCTCACGAAAATCTGAAAAATGGGGAAATACAGAAAAAAAATCCGTAATTTTATACTTAAATATCACATCCTTTTTTTCCCCCCTGTATACTTTTTTCCTTGCCCAGAACAGATTTATTTTTTTAAACTCAGGTGCCATCATTTGGTATCTAGTCTTGTCTCCTTTCTCATGAACATTCTATCATTCTCAGCCTTATTTTAAAGATATGCTTATTTATTTTAGAGAGAGATAAGTAATCTGTAAGATTTACAAATTTATTTTAGAGGGAGAGAGAAAGAGGGGACTCAGCAGGGGGTCTGCTTGAGATTCTCTCCCTCTCCCTTGGCCCCTCTCCTGCTCGGGAGTGTGGAGCCCTGACGTAGGGCTGGATCCCACAACCCTGAGATCATGACCTAAGCCGAAGGCAAGAGTGGGGCACTTAACCAACTGAGTCACGCTGACGCCTTCATCCTCAGTGTTCTTTAAATAATTTTTAAAATATTTTATTTATTTATTTGACATAGATCACAAGTAGGCAGAGAGGCAGGCAGAGAGAAAGGGGGGGCAGGCAGAGAGAGAGGGGGAAGCAGGCTCCCCCAAAGCAGAGAGCCTGATGTGGGACTCAATCCCAGGACCCTGAGATCATGACCTGAGCTGAAGGCAGAGGCTTTAACCCACTGAGCCACCCAGGCTCCCCAATCCTCAGTGTTCTTAAGCACTTTTCTTGAGAGTCCTTTTTAATGACTGTGGAATAAGGGATATGGTTTAAATAAAAAAAGACTTTTTAAATTTCAAAGTCATAAAAATTACATTTTGCATAATCATAATATATCCAGTGGTAGAGGAGGAGGTAAGTGAAAAAATTAGTAAATAAATAAAATAGATTTAACACACTTTGCACACCTGCTGCTTGTGGACCAGGCCTGTGCTGGGTATGGAGGCAAACATGACCGAATCCTCACATTCCCACAGGCCTGACGCTGGTAAATGTTGATTCTATTTCTAATCCTTTGGGACTAGTTGGGCTTCATTACCCAGTGAGTTCTTTGTCTTACTTGGCTAATGGAATCTACCTGTTTTGAAAAACAACACATGCAGAAATTGCCCCTTTCCCAGGGGAGGACCCAAGCATATATAATTTGGGGAGTACACTTGATGAAAAAGAACACAAAGTTAGCAGTTTATTTTCTGTAGGAGTTAAAAGTGTCATTTGTGTAATAAACATACCACAAACATAACAAAACCCAGCAAATAACACAAAATTATTCTTATTATTCTTATTATTTTAATTAACTGCCTGACAGGCTCCATAATCTCCTTACAGTTTTTGGCTGAATGCTCATTGATCAGCGTGCTCTTCATACAATGATGACTTTGTAATATTGTTTTCTATGGAGAGAATGGAATGATGATTCATTCTTTTTGGCAGGGGTTCTTTACACGGGATGCCCGAGTGGAATAATTTGGGAACTAATAAGAATCCCGAAGCATAGGTTGCTCCCTAGACCAGTGGAGTCAGAATTGCTGGGACACAGGCATTAGTCTTCAATAAAACCATGGGTGAGAGCTGCAGCTCCAGATAGATGGTGGAAATTCGACTTTTATTATTGATGGCTTAGCAAACCTCCTTTCAGCTTCACTGCTTGTTACTGGTATTGTCACGTATATTTTTAGGCCTGTTGTCAAATTTGGGAAAACTCCTATCAAATCTCTTTCATCCATGAGCTGCGAGGCTGTAGGGCATTTCAGCTTTTTCTGTGCAGTGGCTAATCTTAAATGTTCTTTGAATTGAAGACACTCATTCGCCAGTTTGTCATCGGTGTCCTCGTTTCATCCAGGCATTTTATGAGATTTATGCTATTTTTCAATGAGATCAGTATTTCGTGTCAAAGGAATAAGAAATTAAATGGCCTGAAGCAGTGTGGTTGGATGAGACCGTTTCAGCTGAAGGAAGAATTGTGCAAGGGCCAAGTCCAGCCGGCAGGTGTAGTGTAGATAGAGGGCAGTGGGTTGGTGGGGCAGCCGGGGACCCTGCGATTAGGCCAGGGAGCCCGGGCACAGGTGGGAAAGTGCCACCTCCTGGGCAGTGCCGGAGGATGGACACTCTGCTTTTTAGTAATGGGATCAATATAGAAGACAGTACCATGGAGTCTTAAGATTATTCCCTTCAAAGACACTGCAAAGCTTTGTGTGAATGCCACAATATTACTAATTACTAGGCACTAGTGATTATCCATGGAAACCAGACATAGGTATGGCCCTCTACACGGGATCTCCAACTGCGCCTGCCCTTCACTGCATCCCTACAAGCCCCTGGCCAGCCAGTGCCCCCTGCCAGGAAGAGAGGTGTTACAGAGGGCAAGCTAGTGGAAAGAAGACAGTGGTCTTAACCAGTTGAGGTTAAACTTCTTTTTTGTTGTTGACTTGGCAAAAACATATGAATGTGAACACAGTCCTGGGTTTTCTGGGTGGTACTCATGCCAGTGAGAGTTCCTGGAGGTTGAGTCCCTAGCTTCCCAGCATACCCACCTGTGCTTTAGCACATGAATTAGTGACTGAATGTCCTGTGGGAGGGTTTATGAGGGAACGAAAGAGCTGCTAATGACAAAGGTTCAGCCCTAGGACCTTAAAGAACAGTTCAGACTTTTGTGTCTTTCCTTCCATTTTCATTGTATGAGAAATGATTGTTGCTTTTTGAGGCAGCAGCCTCACACAGGCTGTAGAATATCATGATATGAAAATCATCATTCCTAGGCTGCCATCCTGTTCCCATTGTGCACCTTGACAAGAGGCTCCTGTAGGAAGTAGAGCAAAGGCTGAACCAAAGCCAGCCTGGTTAGGGGTTCTGTGTGTCGTTATTTCCTGACATTGAGATAGTGATGATCTCTCCTTGGGGAATAGCTACTGTGTGTTTTTGTACCTTACCTGCCATGGGTGCAGAGGTTCATTGGCTCATAATCAGGGTTCACATCCATGGTCATGGCCATTTCTGAGGTATATGGAGCCCCAGGAGTCCTGGAAGGGCTCAGATCACAAACAGCACTCTTCCCCAGCACTTGTTGGACACAGGCAAAGGATGGAATTTAGCCTAATCTGAAGGCAAGGCCGCTGAGCCAGAGCTGTGTTCCACATAGGGATATTTCGTATGTGCCCACTGTATGCTGGTTTTGGGTCACGTGCTGGGCATGGAGATGTTTCACTTACTGTTGCTGAGTGACACATACCCCAGACCTTCATGGTGCAAAACACCATTTTGTCCTACTCCATGGATTCTGGAGTAAGGAATCTGAACACAGCAGGGGGACTTGTGTTTTGCTGGGACCTCATCTGGGAAGACTTGGAGACTGGGGATGACTTGGTGGCTAAGGGTTGGAGTTTTCTGGAGTCAGCTGCACTCTTGTGTGTATACCGGGACCTCAGCTGGCCTCTGGGGAGCCCTACATATGGCCTGTCCCTGTGGTCTGTCTGCATAGAGTGGTTTGGACTTCCTTAAAATGTGACCGTCAAGTTTCAAAAGAACAAGATGTGAATGGCACCTTAGAACTTCATTTGAAAAGTCTTGGTTGGCATCCCGTGGCTTCACTTCTGCCACATTGGTTGACTCAGTAAAGGTCTGCCCACATTCAAGATGAAGGAGTGGTAAGATTTTTAAAAGAACATGTGGGATGGGAAATGTTGGGGCCATCTTTGGAAAATGCAGTCTGTCTCAGAGGGGCCAGGTGCTGGCCTCATAGAGCTTACCCTTACTTGGTGGGTAAGGCAGCCAGGCACTGAATTATTCAACAGATACTTATTGAGTACCTTCAGTGTGCCAGCTTCTGTCCTCAGTGATAGGGTTGCAGAGATAAAGAAGATAGATGTACTCCCTGACAATGGAGTCTAACTGCTGATAGTAGAGACTGATAAGAAATAGTTAATATATAATTAATGTCTTGTAATGATTAAGTGAAATAAAGAAAAGTAAGTTGGATAAAAGGACAGGGGATAATGGGAGGTGCTGCCTTAGGGCAATTAGAGAAACCTTATTGATTAGGCATTTTCTAACTGAGGGAAGAAGTAGTACAAGGTCCAGAGGCAGAAAGACCGTTGACATGTTTGAAAAATGTTCAGAAGGCTGGCACAGTTGGAACAGAATGAGTAAGGGGAAGAGTGGCTGAAAATGAAGTTGGAGAAGTCGTCAAGGGTCAGATGTTGTGGGGCCCAGGTGTGGTGCTGACTTTGGATATGTCATTGAGTGCAATGGGAGCTTGTAACAGTCAGCTTTTGCTGGGTTATGCCGCAGTAACAACCAAATCTCAGGGACCTACGACAACAACTAATTGTGATAAGTTCTGGGATTGGCTCTAGCTCACCTTTCAAACATTTAACCAAGACCATTATGGTTACTTAACTTTATGGGTCAGCTGTGGCTCTGCTGCACATCCTCTTCATTCTGGGATCCAAGCTGAGGGAGGCATCCTTCTCTGGGAGAGTGCCATCCTGGTGGCAGAAGGAGAGAGCAGTAGTGGAATCTGTGGTAGCTCATCGAGCTCTTGCTTTGAAGTAGGCATGTCACTTCCACTCACATTTCATTGGCCAAAGGAAGTCATATGCCTGATATCAGTGGGATGGGAGTGACAGTCCTCTCAGAGGAAGGAGTAGAAATCAGTTATGAATAAACAACACTCTTTACCTTAGTCATTGGAGGCTTTGAATGAACAATGACATCTTGCTGTTGCAGAAGATCCCCTGGAGAAACAAATGTAACACTGCTGTTGAAATGAGAGCCAGATAGGATAGAGCGTGCCGCTGTAAATCCTGGAGTGACAGGTGAGCAGAGCTCTGCAGGAGGAGGAAGTGTTAATGCGTTTATATAGCCCGCATGTTGGGCACGATGTCAGATGCTGCAGGAGGTGCTCAGCCCCTTCCCACACAGACCACGTGGTCTAGCTGGGGAAAAGACTAGGGAACAGTCAATTTCAGTATAGTGTGGTCCGTTCCCAGCCAAAGGTCAGCCCAGAGGACTATGGCAGCACCCACTGGTGTGCCTAATCCAATCAGGATGTCAGGGCAGGAGAGGACCCCTTGACCAAGGCTCAGGATTAAGTAGGAGTTAGCCAAGTGAGGAGACAGGAACAGGGGATAGCCGGAGGGATCATCATCAGCAAAGGTTCCTAGGTGAGAAGGATGGCTTTGTGTCACCTGTATCAGGCGTATTCAGGGAGTAATACGCTCTCTGTATTAGGGGAGTCAGCTAGGACCTGAGTGTCCCCTGCCCTTCCTCTTCCTTCATCTATCTCTCCAGGAGCCCTGCATGTCTGTCTGGTAGGCGTCCTGGTCCCACAGGCATTAAAGCTGCAAGTCTCAACCTCAGGAATCCCTCCGAGCTACTGAAGTGTGAACAAACAGTTCTCCACCCCTGGCCAGGGATTAACAAACCGAGCAAGCTGTTGGAACTCACCCCAAGACTGGGCTTTCCACCGTATTCTCCTCCTCCTGGAGATGCAGCTGGAGTTTTGTCATTTTGCTTTCTGGCTCTGCAGGTTCCATTTAGGTTTGTGTACCTGACCTTTGTCCAGTCAGCTCCTAAGCCTCTCAAAGAGCTTTCTCCTCCTCTGGATTCAATTTCAAATCCTTTGAAAGTTCAGGAAGGGAAGACATGGTAACTTTCCAGTCCTTGCTTTTCCCAAAGGCCTTAGGAGGTGGGCAATTCGTGGTGAGGGGAGGGATGGCTGAGGGTATCCCCAGTCTCTCCTCATAATTCCTCTGTGTGGTGTAGACAGTGGTGTCCAGTTTGCCCCTGCTAGGCTCTGTGGCCTCTTAACAAGTTAGTCTCTGTGGCTTCGAGTCTCTTCTCAGGAACCTTGTGCAGATTCAATAAAGTAAAGTGTGCAAAGCACTTAACCCAGGACCATGGTAAAGGCTCAGTTGTTTAATGTCCGTCACCTCCGTTACTGCTGTGTCCAGCTTTCCTGATGGTGGAAGAGGGAGAAGAAGTCAGAAAACCTGAGTTCTAGTCCCAACTCTGCCTTTCTTAACTGGCTAGGTGAACTAGGGCAAGGGGCTCCACATCTCGGAATCCGTCTCTTTCTTTTGTGTCTAACAAGATGAATGAAGATCAGTCTTTTTTAATGGAAGTTTTAATGGCATTTGAGGAGGGACAGTAATTGGTTCGGTGTTCACACTAAATGCCACTTGCTTCGCTGCACTGTTACATCCCCAAATAGCACCCCTTCCAAATATTTCTGAATGTCCCCTGGAGTGGGTGTTGGTACTACCCCTTAGGACATGCTCAGTCAACAAGCTCATCCTGAACATCGGTTCTGGCATCCTGCGTGGGTGGCAAAGCGAGGACTTAGTAAGGCACTTAGATGAGAAGTAGTTCATGGGTGCCCTCTGCCCTGATGATTCTGAGACAGCTTCATTTCTTTTGACTCAAAAGCTTCTGGACCCCCATAAATAGAGGTAGGAAGGGGTTTCCAACAAATGAAAACACAAACCAGATTTTGTTCTAAGAATGCCTCTTTGTCCCCTAGTCACATTCTTGGCTATTGATGTCCTCCTGGGACAGTGGAGAGGTGACTGTGTGATCACCGAAAATACATTTGACCTCCAGTGGTATAACTTGAAGTATGCAGCTCAGAAAAAGGAACCACAGAGAGAGGGGGCTGTCTTGAGTGCTCTGTTAAGAGGGGAGCCCAGGCACGCAGACCACAGCCTACTTCCTGAATTCCTGCTTGCCCTGTTTACCAAGAGCCCTTGAGATGGGCAGGGGCTTTGTGCAAACCTTTGAAATTTGCAGTGTGGATCCCGGTGTTGCTGGCTGTGTTTCCTTTCAGACTGTCTCCACATTTCAAACAAGAAGTCCTGGGCTGGAAATTTGACCGTGGTGGACTTTTCTTTTCCAGCTGCTGCTTTGTGGTCTTGAGGACCATTGGCAGCTTGAGTCTATCATGTCCCTTCGCCCATTTATTCTGAGGTTGACAGTCCTAAATTATAATGCTCCTTGCTGCATGCCATTAATCTTAAGCAAGCAACTTACTGCAAGTTATTAGCTACTCACCTTGAAATCCTGTGAATAGAGAAGAAAATTACCCTACTGTCCAGAGCCCTTTATTAATTGAATACGCGGCAGAAGACTACAGAGAGTGCCATTAATTTCGAGCTATGGTAGTTTGTTGCTCCTTTTTATTTTTATTTTATCCCTAGATGTTCATCTAATTAAATTATTTAAATATGGTAATTTGGGGGAAGGTTTTCCTTTCTTTCCTGGTACCTTTTATCATAAGCATCTCCAGTGACGCCTCTGCTTAATTTATAGAAGATGAATTTTGAAGAGTTTGTTGCATTTATCAGATAATTTTATGAACCTTTTGGAACATCTTTAATGAATTTTTATGAGACTTTCTTTGACAATATTCTGAACATCTCTTTAGTTCAGAGAGATGAAGACTGCTGACTTAGTGGTCTGAAAAATTCTGACGTTTTTATTTACATTTGACTGATGATAGATTTTTAGGTCATTTCTCTTATCAAAGACATCCTGATGAAAGTTAACATTCGGTGGAAGATTTTATGAGTTAGTACCTGGATAGCTACTTTTCTATTAAGAAAGGTTTGGGGGGGAAAGTTGTGATTCAGTCTTGGGTCTAGGGGGAATTTTCTCTCATTCCCTATATAGAATGAGCATTCCTCCGTACACAGTACATGCTGCTTCCTGCCTTACACTTCTCTTATGTTGAGTTATTTCATCATCCCTTTAGTTATCGAGACAGCTGTTTCCTCTACTAGGGGGTAAGCTCTCTGACGGTGTTTCGACATTCCCAGGCCAGGCCCACAATCGGCCCCCAGTCGAGTGTTTTCAGTAAAGGTTTGATTAAGTGCAGAGCCAACCTTTAGAATCAGAGAGTGTGGGAGGCAAGGGATGGTCCCTTGAACTCATCTTGATCACCACTTTCATCTGGGGGTGGGGACTGGATGCCCAGTATTGGTAAGTTGGACAGAGCTGCCTGGTGGGAGAGTGAGGGTCCCTCACTGGAGAGGCTCAGGCAGAAGCCGGAATGGAAGCCCATTTGGTTGTGTCTACTATAGGAAGCTTCAGGTGTTGGGGCGAGGCAGTCTGGGGGGGTGTTGGTTTAAGGCAGAGGGCCTTAAAGGGTTCCCTTCAGATTCTGAACAGTTTGCTCACATTTTGCGCAGTTAGAGGATGAGTACTGGGTTTGTAGATTCTTCTTGGCTTTCACTTTCTGCCTCTGTCTGGCAGTCTTTTCTTTGTCCTCCTTTTTTTTTTTTTTTTTAACCAGGACCCTCTTCTTCAATCCACCTTCTTCTCATTTTACTCTCATCCCTTTTAGTCACTTCTTTTTAATTTTTTTAAATGTACATTTTTCTTTCTCTCCTTTCTGATAATTTTGCTTGTTAGTGAGCCCTTCAACAGAGCAAAGCGAAACTGTTCCATTTGACTCCTGGGGATGGAAGGAATAGTCTTGAGAAGGGGAAGAATCAAAGCAAGTGGTGAAAATGAGGTCAGTGGAAGCCTCCTGCACTGAATCTGGGACATGTAGGTTCTTCACTAAGGCTTGTGGAATGAATGAGTTTGTAACTTTTGTTCACTTCTGCTGACATTATTTCACATTTGCATAACGGGGAGTATATTTTGTTTTGTTAATTCATGCAAAACTATCCTTTGAATTTTCTTCCTGATTGGGGTACTTATCTTTTTTTTTTTTTAAGATTTTATTTATTTATTTGACAGAGAGAGACACAGCCAGAGAGGGAACACAAGCAGAGGGAATGGGAGAGGGAGAAGCAGGCTTCCCGCTGAATAGGGAGCCCGATGCGGGGCTCGATCCCAGGACCCCAGGATCATAACCTGAGCCGAAGGCAGCCGCCTAATGACTGAGCCACCCAGATGCCCCTGGGGTACTTATCTTCTAAAATGAGAAGATCAGGGGATAATCTAGAGGTGATGTGGAACAGGTTAGGGTATTTCGGGGTAGAAGTTGTTTGTGGCTTTAGGTGGAGAGCCCAGAATTGGACTGCATTGCTGTGGGTGCTGAGAAGCCACTTGATGAAGGCTGGCTTAATTCTATTCTCAATCAAAGTGAAATTCCAGACATATCTGCCAAGGTCTGCAGCCTTCTCAGCATTCCTGCCCCTGTTCCTGTGGCCGGCCCAGGAGCACCTGGCCAAGGCCAGACTTCTAGAGCATGATTGTTGGCTCTGTGGAGTTTGCTCATGCAGATAAATTGATGCAAATGAGGAAGGAAGACAGGCCCTGTCTGGTGGCCTAGGCCAGCACTCTGTGGAGTCCAGAGATTCAGGAGAGCAGAGGGGGGTGCGGCGGGGGCGGGGCTTACCTACTTGACTGTTCAGTGTCAGAAAGTTCGATGCTCTAAGAACTCCTTCTCCAGGGCTTGATTCTGAAGAGTCGCTGCCTTGCCCGGGTGTTCTTCCGGGCATTGGCCTGAAATTCCCTCCCAGGTTTGGTATGTACTGTGTCATGTCCAAGACTTAGATTGAAACAGATGTTTCAGGACCATCAGGAATCTGATCAGGAATATGCTTCAAAGCCGGTCGAGGGGACGTTGCCTCTTACAGGAGACTGGGCGTAAGCTGTTGGGGTGTGGTGGGAAGACAGCCCTTAAGTGTCACCGGTCTTAAACACACAAAACTGGAAAGCTAAAAACCCAAACAAACAAAAACACTAGTTCTTCAAATTTCAGCGGAAGTATCCAGGCTGAAAAATAGTCAGTGTCCGATCTCAGACCCTTAAAGAGAACAGTAGCCTATGTGAGGGGTGGGGTGCTCTCTGGGGGGCAAGGCCCTGGATGTGCCAGGCTCAAAGCGGGTTTATTTTTAGGATATAGAGCTTTTTTCTGGACTCCAAAGACTGAGAAGTATGCCTCCTGGTCTGTGAAAAGGGATCCGGGATCAAGTTACATTTTGCTCAGTGGGCCGTGGTCTCTCATTTCTGGTTATTGTTCATGCGTTTGTTTTTATAGTTTATTATTGTACTTTTACTATGTAGTGGACACGTGCCCTCAAGGAGCTTACAGGCTATTGGAAGAAACAAAATAAGTACATAAAAATGTAAGATTAACTTGTGGCAAGTGCAATAAAGGAAATAAGGAATAGTGATCGAGAATGTGTGTGTGTGTGTGGGGGGGTGATGGTGTGCTGTGGGAAGATGCGTTTCTTCTATAAGGTGGTGGGGGAAGAACTCTCTCTGAGGAGCGAACCATTCAGCCAGGACTGGAAGGATGAGGATGAGCTATCTAGGTAAAAAGTAGGGGGAGAAGGTGGTCTGGGGATAGCCACAGGGTTTGCTAGAGACCCACAGGGCAGGGGAACATCTGCTTTTCACATAGAGGTTTTCACATCGTACCCATTAGGAGCAGAAGTTTCCTGATTCCTAATACAAAATAGATTATGAATAAAATTCAAATCACAGTTAAAAATTAAACAACACGATGAACAACATGGTGAAAATATTCCTTATTCACATAAGTCTTAATGATCAAATTTGGGGCCACTCTGAGGTGCAGTTTGGAATTTCAGATTATTGCTGCTGTGGACTACTTCTGTGTTGACATTTTTGCTCTGAGAGAGTCAAGAAATGTCCCTCCCTTCTCTCTTCATGGCTGTTCACCAGGATTGCCCAAGGGCAGATCAGTGAGTAAACTTTTCTTGTATTGGAATCAATTTTGTTCAGTAAAAGCTTTTTATATGAAGTCTGACAAGTACACATTTGAAAGCTTCTGTTCTACTTAAGAAACTAAATTTTTGTCAAACTTGAACTCAGCTGGAAAGATGAGTAGATTTTATAAGTTTTGCTATACCAATAGATTTCAGTCTTTCTGTAGGCTTTAATTTAAAATTAAATTTAAAAAAGGATAGATGGAGTCATTTTATGAAAACCTTAGACAAAGTAATCAGAGACTCTGTGTACTGATGGAAAGACTTTGGACAGGTGATTTGACAGTGTAGCTGGGGGGAGAGAGAAGGTGTGTGGACCAGAAACTCTTAAAGGACCTTACAGTCTAGAGCCTTGAGGATTCTATATTATAGGCATGTTTGTGGAACTGTTTTAGGAGCCTTGTGTTTACTTTTTAGAAATGATAGCCAGGGGCGCCTGGGTGACTCAGTGGGTTAAGCATCTGCCTTCAGCTCAGGTCATAATCTCAGGGTCCTGGGATCGAGCCCCGCATCAGGCTCTCTGCTCAGCGGGGAGCCTGCTTCCCTCCCTCTCTCTGCCTGCCTCTCTGCCTACTTGTGATCTCTCTTTCTCTCTCTCTCTCTCTGTGTGTCAAATAAATAAATAAAATCTTAAAGCAAAAATAAAGATGATAGCCATTTCTTAGGAATAGCCGAATGCTGAGGGCTTTTCTGAACTCTGTAATTGTCTCTTACA
>JAQQSY010004518.1:0-12266 GCA_028646535.1 Procyon lotor
TGAAAAGAAAAGAAAAAAGTTAATGTAACTTTCAAGACTTAGCAACTGAATAGCTGGTTGGGCCACTTAATGAGATGGAAACAATTTATTTTGTTTTGTTTGTTTTTGTGGGAGGAGATCCAAAAGTTCAGTTTTAGACATGTTAAGATGTTGGAGAAATGTATGAATTGAGATGTCAAGAGAGAGTTGTATATTTGAACCTGGTAGCTCCAAATAATGACTTAGATTAGGGTTCTAAATTGTGGGGCATCCACTGCCATACAGGATACTTAAAGGCAAAGATGTAAGTGGATGAACTTGGGGCAGAACAGAGAGGAAAGAAGTACAACTGGGACAAAATCCTGCGTATTCCAAATTCCAGAGATTGCTAAGAGAATGCAAAAGAGAAAAAAATAGCAGCTGTGGAAGTGTCGCAGAAGCAAAGAGAACTTTCACACAGAAAGAAATGGTCTACTACGTCAAAGGCTGATAGTTATAATAAGAGGGGAATTAAAAAGAAAAGAATCTATTCCATTCATCAGCATAGAAGCTACAGGCAATTTGGGCAGGATGTGCAATTCCGACCAAGTTATAGAGTCAATGCCAAATCTAAGTAGGCTGAGAAGTAAAGAGAGGTGAGCAAGTGGGGACAGTTTATACAGATTACTTGCTATGGTGAGAGGAAGATAAGCAAGACAGTGACTCAAGAGACAGGAGGTCAAGAGACATTTCTTTTTGGGTGTGTTTCATTGTAAGGTGAAACATGAAGAAATGTCTGCATCCAGATACCAAAATTAGAAAAGGATAGGCTAGAAGTGGAAACAAAGAGGACAGGGCTAATGAAAGGAGCAACCTTCTCATATATTAGTCATTTATGATACAAGATTTCTAGGATCTGAACAAATAAAAATTTGAAATTTACAGAGAATGTGATACTATCAAAAAGTGAAAATCCACATTTCACTAAGCCTTGCATTAGCTTCATCTAAGTGCTGTGGCAAACCTACAGAAACTGTATTGAACTAACCGTTATTCAGAGGAGAAAAATGTGAGTGGAACAAGCACTGGTAAGTATACAAGGCAAATACATTCATGAGATGATCTACTGAACGGAACAGTGTCATAAAGGTACAATTAGAAACAAAACCATTGTAGAAAGTAAAATGATACAGGTAAGAATCCGAAACACAGAGAATCACAAGAAGTATAGAATGCAAAGCTATGATACAAATTATCACTATTGGGCCCCAATGACCAACACTAGACTACGATTAGTATAAGACAGTAAATTACCTAACCTCAAAAGTACGATTTAAAAATATAACTGAATATTATGAGCATGAACTTCAAAATACAATGAGACAAACATACTGTCAAAGAAAAACTTGCTAAAAAGCACAAAAAATAAAATACAAACTTTTCCTCAGAAAGTGATTTGGTCTTTTTCTTTCTCTTATTGCTGATGCTGTAAACAGAGCAAATTACTTGGCAGCATGTAGAAGACTACTGGGGTACTGAAAGAATGAAGACAAAATTTACTTTCTAGGCAAATACAAAAGTCATATAAAGCAAGAAGATATAAAGAAACACATGAAGTACTACTGCCACTACATCTATTATGAGCATTTTTATAATGCTTGCTACATGCCAAGCACTGTTAATAACTCCTTTTAATTTTTCTTATGCAATTCTCATAATAGTTCTATTATTATGGAGGAAAATAATACAATTTTCCCCCATTTTACAAATGGTAACTGAGATCCCAACTCACGCAAGTGAGAGCAAGCAAATAGAAAGCAAACAAGTCTTGACTCCAGAAGCCATGTTGCTAATCTAACCACCATACTATACAACACTATTACATATATGGACAAGGCCATGACAAATTTTCTCCTGTAGAACAGAATGACTCCATTTGGATTTGCACTCCATTTGAAAAAAGCACATGCTATGTAAATTAATCTATTTTATTCCCAGAGGTATTTTACTTCTTGGATGGCTTTTCACATGACTTAAAATCCTATCATTATTTTTTTAACAAGAATACTACGGAAAAATACTATTCTTTATTAAAAAAAAAAAAAAATCCACTCACTGTATTAGTAAAAAGAGGCCAGAATCTATATTCTATAACTACAAAACTCAGAAAACATACTTGCTATGCAGAAGTTCTGCTGAACAGATTTTTCCTAGTATTCTTCATCCTTGCTTGCTATATGATGTATCTGATGCTTTACATGAGAAGTTAAAATGTAATGTGAAAATACATTTTGAGATAAAGGACACACTATTCAAAGAACTATAATAGCTACAGTTTTTCTACCTTCTTTGAATGAAAAAGTCCAAAAATGAAACTCAGTTATTAATGGTAAAAAAAAAGTTTAAGATCTATAATATATACTACCATCAGAGATTCTAATATTAGAAAAATGATTGCTTTATTTCTTAGGTTTAACATTCTCACTGACACCCTCTCTGTTGGCTGAAAAGGTTATTTTGCTAGTGGAAAGGGAAAAAAAAAAAAGAATAACAAACCTATGAAAATGGAAAATGTCTTTAATTCAGCTGGTTTCAAAGGTAGCAATTTATAGGTAGGAAAACAAACTATAGGTCTATATATGACCAAAAAGACTTAAACCTTGGGAAAACTGAGGTTAAGGAGTAATGGTTAACATCAAGGAGCAAAATTTGAGCCTCCAGATACATCATGCATTTTCAGGCCTCTTTCAAGTCCCTTTTAGGGAAGGAGTCCCATCAAATACCAACCCAGGGAAGCCCCAGTTAACTCCTGAGTAAACTGAAGAGTCTGAAAAATGCCTCTTTTTAAAGAGACGTTTGTAATGTAAATCAAAAAAACGTGGAAGACATGGTACTAATACAGAACCTAAATGTAGACAAAGCCATTAAATAAAAACTTAATACCTATATTTATTTTGTCTATAAAGTTATAGCTTACCTTTAAACATGCTTTAAAAATTAGCTCATTTTAAATACTTTTTGAAAGTATAAAGAATACATACTTAACTGTTTCTGCAAGATAGAAAATGTACCTCAGGTAAAATTTAGCACCTTACCTTAGACCAAAGATGTGTGATTGTTCATAGTTGAATAAAGAACGAATCTTAGCTTCTGAATTCAAAATTATAAGTCTGTCTATAATATCCTGAAAAAGAAAGACTTAGAGTGAGACTGTGCTTGACTGAAACCATTTAAAGAAAAACCAACTCAAAAAAGATTAAGATTTATGGTTCTCAAACTTGGCTTTATATTTGATTACCTAAAGAGCAGTTAAAAAAAAAAAAATTACCCATGTCCAGTCTCACCATTAGAGATTCTGAATTAATGGGTCTTAGTGTGTCTGAGCATTAAGATTTGTTAAAGTTTCTGAAATGAATCATCTCATGTTCAACCAAAGTGGAGAATCACTAATTTCTACCTCATTCTGGTACTGTGTGAGCAACTTATGCAACCAGCTAAATACTGATCAAACTGTTAAAAATGTAAACTACTTTGAAAAATATGAAATCTACAAATGTGAAGCATAAACAGTAGATCTGAATAGTTTTATCTAGTAGCTGAGAGTTTGTTGATAGTCTTTGTTCATGTAAATCAGTGGTTTCCAACCCTGGTTGAACACTGAACTTTAAAAAAAATTATATATACATATGCATACATGAATAATGCCCAGATTCTATCTACCTCAGACCAATTAAGTCACTATCCTTGGGGGTGCGATTCTGACATTAACTTCCTTTAAAAGATTCCCAAGTTGTTGTAATGTGTAGCCAGGCTTAAAAATCATGACGCAAGTGCAGGGAGAACCTGATGACCCAGGTGTCACCAGCCATCCCAAGCCCTGACAATGTAAGCCTACTATGCAATTTTGAGCACGCTCTAAAAGTCTTTCTCTTTATAATGCCCTGCTTTGTGTAGATCTTTGCGTTTAGGTCTAAGAAATTTATTCATAGATGAATACTTATCTCTCTCATTGTTCATTTTCCTGACCAAGAAACTTGCTACCCCCAGTGAGTTCTAACTGAAGACATTTCTGTGACCAATAGGTAAAAAGGAGAGTTTTGCTAGGGAGTAAATGTTTACAGAGGTCTACATGGGTGATAGCAAAAATGTCATATCATCAAATAAATAAGAAGCATGGAAATGACTTTGCAAAGCTGAGGAAATAATGAAACTTTAAAAATTTGAAAAACACAAATTGAAACACAGTAAAAACTGGATTTTGTGTTAACTTATATAGTAAAAGTTTATACCTAACATGAATGCATTTATTATCGTTCTATGGATATCCTGTTAAAATGTGTAAATACTAACACAGAAGTTTATAATCACCAAACGTTAAACAAACTGGCTAACATGAAGAATAAAAAGATTACCATCTTACAATCTATCATTCTGTCTGCTTCTAGCTGGGCACGCCTGTTTCCAACATTATGATAGAACATGAACTAAGTAATTCATTCATATTCCCAGCTTCACATTCAGATTCTCAGTAATTTACCCACTCTCTTCTTTTTCCTAATTTCTCCTCTGAAAGTCCTGATTAGGCACAGTGACAGAGCCATGGAGCTCTCCTTGACTTGTCTAGGCACCTGGATACTATTAAGTAATCCCCATACATACGGAGGAACTTGTTTGCTAGGAGTTTCTTCAAATAGGTAGATATTTTTACTGCTTAAAATAACTTAAGACATTATCACTGTTTTATCATAATCTTCACAGATTAATCTAGAATTATGTATCACTGGCCTTCTCTTATCTAAGAGAAGAGACTCTGCCAATCAGTTCTATACATAGTAGCTTCTGGAAGGATTACTATAGACTTCTCTTCATTAGTAGGATACTAGTATAGGTGATTGAAATTTGTCCACCTATCTGAATACTAAGCTCAGACTCTGACAGCCAGCGACACTTTGGGACTCTATAAAGTTCTAGTTCCAAATATAAGGACTAGATATTTTAAGAATAAAAGAGATAGAGAACGTATTACCAATACGTTGGTAAACCAACGTATTACCAGAAGAGTAGATTGCCGTGATCTATCAATGATAATGCATTTTCAGAGAACAAATGTTATGGTAAATAATTTGTTCTTTTAAAGAGGATTACATTGATGGATCACCACTCAGGGAAGAAAATGGAACTCCCGAGAAGCCTGCCTTATGAAGAACTTCATTTTCTAAGCACTGCAATGTGTGTCAATAAGGCAATCAGTTTTCTACATCAAGCAGCATCTTCCTAACAATGAGCTAGCAGCAAGTAAGGCCTGGGACTCAAAAAAACAAAAATAAGTCTGAAATTCTTTTGAAAGGATATTGTCCAGCTAGAAAATACATTCAATGATCTAGTAGGCCCGAATGAAACCAAAACTAGGAAAACAAAGGAATATCCATTCGCATAAATACATACATGCCCGAGTGCCTGCTGTTTATAAGTGTCCCAATGGTCATGTGTGTGTTATCTGACTCCTGTTACTTCAGAAAGCGCTAAGTGAAAGGTAAGGGACAGATCAGTTATAATGCCAATACTCCTGCACCTGCACCACTAGGAGTGGCTTGTGACTGGTTAGCCCATGAACATCCTCAAACAAAACTCAGCCTTTAAGGTTCTTCCTTGGGATTTTTCAAGTAAGAGGGCTCTTCATCCATTCTGGCTGCTGTAACAGAGTCCACAGACTGGGTGGCTTATAAACAACAGAAATTTCATTTCTTACAGTTCTGGATGCTGAGAAGTTCAAAATCAAGGCGATAGATTTTGTGTCTGGCAAGGACCCACTTTCTCGTTTTTTAGACAGTCATTTTTTCACTGTGCCCACACATGGCAGAAAGGGTAAGGAATTTCTCTAGAGTCTATTTTTTTATCAATTATCCATAACTGCACCTCAGATAAAGCTCGTTGGCTACGATGCTGCCACTGTGCAAAACCGGAGTCTATTTTTTTTAAAGGTACTAATCACTTCCTGAAGGCCACCTCCAAATATCACAATGGGGATTAGGTTTCAACATACGGATTTTGGAGGTACGTGTTCAGTCTACAGGAGGAAATAGAAGAAAAGACCACTCTCCTGTTCGGTAGCATAATGAGTTACATTGTGACCCCAACAAAAGATATGTCCACATCTTAATCTCCAGAACTTATGATTGTTACTCTATTTGAAAAAAGAGTGTTTGAAGAGGTAATTAAGAATTCTGAGATAAGATCATCCTGATTAACCCAAGTGGGCCTAAGACCGTGACAAGTGTCCTTGGAAGGGAAAGACAAAGGGAGATTTAAGACAGATGAGGGAGAAAGCCTTGTGAAGACAGAGGGCAGAAATGAGAGTTATGTAGCAACAAGACATGAAATACCTGGAACAATCAGAAGCTGGAAGAGGCAGGAAGAATTCTCCCCTGGAGCCTTTGTAGGAAATGTGGCCCTAATAAATACCTTGATTTTAGACATCTGGTCTCCAGAACTGTAAGAGAATAAATTTCTGTTGTTGTCAGCTACCCAGTTTGTGGTCATTTGTTATGGCAGCCCTAGAAAACAATGACGTGGGGCAATAGTGAAGATGTCAGTATAAAGTAACCGGTAGTCCTATGTACTCTCCTATAGAGAACACCATCTGGAGAACAAAACACTAATGATAATTATACCAGACAATTCTGTAGCATTTATTATCTGCCAAGCAGTGACTTGAACTTTTATATTTCATTTAATTCTCACAACAACCCTGGGATAGGAACATTATTGTTCTCTTTGAACAGAAAATTAAAGTTCATCTTGTCTAAAATCACACAGTTTGTAAAACGCAGAACTAGAAATCTAATCTAGGCAGTCTGGCTTCAGAATACAAACTCTTAACCACTACACAATGTATAGCTTTCAACAAAGCCAAAAGAGAAGACAAGATGACACAGAGAGACAGACAGATGTGAATCTGACTACATTCGAAGTTCTATTTTTACTTGTCTTTGTTTTTTGTTTTGTTCTTTGCTCTTGTGGCATAATGAAGGCCACAAATAGTTATTTTAGCATATATTGCACACCTACTGTGTGCCAGACATTATGCTAAATATTGCAAACATATTCTCAGGGCTGAAAAAGAGCTTAAAGATTATGTACTACACCATCCAATAGGTCCTTGGATCTGATCTGCAGTATCTCCACCAAGAACTCAAGATAAGGAACTCACAGAATCCCAAGGTAGCCTATCCCACTTTTAGTCAGTTCTGACAATTAGCAAGTTCTCCCTTAGGTTTAATTCACTGTTTGCACTCCTTGGTTATGCAATGGGAACTATAATCAGCTATTGACTCTTATCGAGAACATGGAATACTCCTGTCACTGGTACTGGGATCCAAGTTTCCCAGTTATCTCCCACATCATGACTACACAAGCCACGGATGTTTATTAGAGCCAATACATTTTCTTATACAGGTCAATAAATTTCCTCTTCCACTGAAACTAATTCAAACTGAGTTTCTCCAATAACCGAAGAGGTCCTACCTAATACATCACTTATATAGCTGCAAAAATTAAGTGAAAGGAGCTGAAAAGCAATCAAAGATTGTATGTGTTAGAGGGAGAGAATATTTTGTTATTGACCTTTAATTTACTAAAGGACAACTTGAGAGTTGTTTGCAAGACCTAGAGTTTTGGTGGATACCTGATATGAAATCATGAGAAGTTAAGGTCTAACATCCCTGAAATATAAAGAATTCCTCAAAACTAAGAAAAAGAAAAGAGAAAATTAATAAAAATAAATCAAAACACCATTGAGAAGTTATCAATGGCCATTAAGCATATGAAAAAAATGTGCTATTCACAAGAAAAACATACATTAACACTTTTCTCCTGTCAGATATCTAAACCTCTGATCACATAAACTTCTTAATGAGACTGTTAGAAAACAGTCACTATTATATCTCATTGATGGGAAAGCAGAAAGATTATTCCCTGTGGATAGAAATCTAGGAATATATACTAAAATTACATATGAATTTACCTTTCAACCCAGTGATTCCAATTCTAGAAATCTAGCCCAAAGATACTACAGTAGGCAGAATTTAAGGGCCCTCATGATTCTCAGGCCTTAAACACTAATGCATGTATTGCTGTGAAGAGATTTTTGCAGAACTCCTTAATTGATTTTAAAAGGAGATTATCCGAGGGGCTCTGATATTATCATAAGAGCCACTTAAAAGAAAAGAATTTTCTTGGGTTGTTCACAGAAGAGGAAGTCAGAGAGATTCAAAGCATAAAAAGGATTTGATAGGAGGGAGGTTGTTCACAGCTGAAATGGAGAGGACCACAGAACAAAGCCCCAGGAAAAGCCCTTTCTCTTAGCTGAAAGCCAGCAGAAAGCCAGGCACTTTAGTCCTACAACCTAAGAAACTGAATTCTGCCCAGAATTAATTTGGAAATGCAGTTTTCCCCAGGGCCTCCTGATGAGCACTTAGCCTAGCCAACATCTTGATTTTGGTTTATAATACTCTGAGCAGAAAACCCAGGTACACAGCGCCAGACTTCTGATGTATAAAACTGTGAGCTCATAAATGGGTAGTTTTAATTTGCTAAGTTTGCAGCAATCTGTTATACAACAGTAGAAAAAAAATATATAGGCATACTGGTAAATACAATAAATATAAACCTAGCTATTAATTTTGGCATAACTTATAATAGCAAAAACCTTAAAGAATCCAATGTCTAAAAATAGATGACTGGATGATTAAACACGCCACATCCACACAATGGTATACCATGCATTTGTAAAAAAGAGTTAAGGGCAGAGATTTATATACTTGTGTGCCGTAATCCCAAAGGCACAGAATTAAAAGAAAAATGCAAGGGCGCCTGGGTGGCTCAGTCAGTTAAGCATCTGCCTTTGGCTCAGGTCATGATCCCAGAGCCCTGAGATGGAGCCCCGCATTGGGAGTCTGCTTCTCCCTCTTCCTTTTTCTCTGCCTCTGCCTACCTCATGCCCTCTCTCTCTCTCAAATAAATATTCAAAAAAAAAAAAAAGAAAAGAAAAGAAAATGCAGAGACACAACAGTGTTTAGAGCATACTATCTTTTGCTTAAGTCTGGAGGGAAAAAAATATATTCTTTTTTAAAGTAAAAGTTGTAAAGTAACAGTTGAAGGATAAACCAAAAGTTAGCGACAAGGCAGTGCTATAAAAAAGAACTTTCTACAATGATGGAAATATTCTCTGTCTGTGCTATCTAACATAGTAGCCATTGCCCACCTATGCCTTGTGGGCACTTGAAAATTTGAAATGTGGATAGTACTTAAAGGAAAAGAACTTTGAATTTTATTTAGTTGTCATTAATTTAAGCTTAAATATAACTACATGGACCTAGTGGCTATTATACTGAAGATCAAAACATTCATACAGGGAGAAGGACAAAGGGGATTAATATGTTAGCACATTCTACCTTGTTACATATTGGAGTCACATATTTTAAAACATTAAATCATGTAATAATTGAAAAGACAAAATTAATACAAAAGGTAAAACAACCTCTCAATTTAGAACATTCTAAAACAAATCTATCAAGTTAGTGGCATAACCAAGCAGAACAGAGATTTACTTACTTGAAGTAACTTTTTAAAACATAGTATTTTAATTGTAAATCCCTGATGGCATACATTCTAAGAACAATAACTGAAATATCAATATGCACACACTAATCTTATTTTATTCTGAAACTATTATACATACATTGTACAATAAAAGCAAATAAGTAGTTTTGTTCATGTCATTAGTAACCAAGGTTTTCTGTGAAAGAAGAATATAAAAAAACACAATATAGGTTCCTGATGAACTTCTCTTTTTTTTTTTAATATTTTATTTATTTATTTGACAGAGAGAGAGAGATCACAAGCAGGCAATGAGGCAGGCAGAGAGAGAGGGGGAAGCAGGCTCTCCGCTGAGCAGAGACCCCGATGCAGGGCTCGATCTCAGGACCCTGAGATCATGACCTGAGCCGAAGGCAGAGGCTTTAACCCACTGAGCCACCCAGGTGCCCCTGATGAATTTCTCTTAAAAAAATACTCTCCTCAGCTGTCCACTGAATGGACTAGAAATAATGAAACCCTAAACAATGAACATTTCTAGTGTCCTGGTCATAGTTTCTAAATAGCAATTCCTAGTAAAAGGAAGATGGCCAATTCCAAGACTGAGAGACAAAATGTATACAATGAGCCTAGAACATCTTACATGAGAAAGAAATACATCAAACAGGAATAATTACATGTGAAAAGGACTCCATAGCCAAGGAATATCTTGATTACTAAAAGCAATACTGATTAACTAACTGCACAGGATTAAAATGTATACATATACAAACTAGAAGCTCATAATGATAATAATAACAAAATATCCCTTTTGGAGATTACTAGACCAATTCACTACTCTGAGAATTTATAAATAGTCAAGCAGTTATTCTGGGATTCCTGAAAAAAACTTTTTCAAGGTTTCCATTATTAAATAATTCCAGTCAAAGACAAAAGAATGGCAGAACTAGAATCACCATTTCACATCTCCTAGTAAAACACCAAATCAATGCAACCCAGGAATAATAACCCAGTTTTTTCCATAAATCAATGGCACAGAAACAAAGAAAGAACTGTTTTAGAAAAAAGACATAAAAGACATAATGACTGAATGAAATACATGGACCTTCTTTGGATCATGACCTGACATACTATTAAAAAAAAAAAAAGACATCTTAAGAAAAAGGAAACTTCTATTTAGACCACATATTAGATAATATTAAGGGATTATAGCTAACATTTCAGATATGATTAAAGCCATGAAGGTTTACAAGGAGGTAATTCAAACAAAAACAAAAACAAAACCCAGAGGTCATTATTAGTTAGAGATACATACTAAATTTATCCACTAAATTATTCATATGAATTGACATTATGCCCAAAATATGCTTTATAATTCTCCAGGAAAAAAAAAATGTAGGAGTAAAAGGACAGGAAACTGTATGACTAGTAGAAGAGATGGAAGAATACTGACAGAATAAATAAAAGCTAAAATTTAGCTTATACCATATGGGGATATGGGAGTTCATTAGACCATTTTTTAAATGTAAGTATAAAAGTATCCACAAAAGGGGCACCTGGGTGGCTCAGTGGTTAAAGCCTCTGTCTTCAGCTCAGGTCATGATCTCAGGGTCCTGGGATGGAGCCCCGCATCGGGCTCTCTGCCCCGCAGGGAGCCTGCTTCCTCCTCTATGTCTGCCTGCCTTTCTGCCTACTTGTAATCTCTCTCTTTCTCTCGGTCAAATAAATAAATAAAAATCTTTAAAAAAAAAAAAAAAAAACGGTATCCACGAAAGAAAGCCCACCCTTGAATGTGTGTGAATACATGTACACATGGTTCCTCAGTTTAACTTCCTAGGGTTCCTGCCATAGGATTCCCAAAGAAAACAAAAAAGATACTGAATTTATATTCTTTTGAATAAAGCCAAAGAAAGGCCAAGATCATTAAGAATCTATCAAATAATTAATAAAAACAGTGAAGTTCTTGAGAACCTACCATGCTCACAGTAGCAAAAGAAAAACAAAACAACAACTAAGTAAACTTTTTGGCCAAAGACAAAATGCAGTTCCTCTCCTCATGGATTTTACAGTTCATTAGGAGAGACAAATGCAAAAGTAATTATACAATAATGTGACATATGAGATGACTTAATAGAAAGAAGAAAGCATGAAAAATGAGGATCTAGCCAAAAGGCAAGGTTAGAGAGCTTCCAGACCCCTGAGAAAGGAAGAAACTTGTCTGAAGACCCTGGAAGTCACAGAGTGGAAGATGACAAGAGGGAATAAAAGGGCTTTGAGAAACAAGGAGAAGTTGTATGTCATGCAAAGGAACATGACTATGCATGGAGGCAAAGGGAAATCAGCAAATATTTTAAATGGAATTACTGCATCTGGTTTTCATTCCTAAAGGACCACTCTGAGAATAAATCAGCATGAGGATCAATTAGAGGTTGAACTGGGAAAAAAAAAGCAGTTAGGATCTCACTGAAGTAATCTAGACAACAAATGACAGTCTGAGCTAAGGTGGTCTTAACAGGAATAAAAAAAAGTAAACAAGATGTGGTTATTAGGAAGGCAAAAATCTATACATGGTGATTAACTGCATATATAGAAAGAAGGGGCGCCTGGGTGGCTCAGTCGTTAAGCGTCTGCCTTCGGCCCAGGTCAGATCCCAGGGGTCTGGGATCGAGCCCCGCATCGGGCTCTCTGCTCTGCAGGAAGCCTGCTTCTCCCGC
>JAQQSY010004520.1:0-12264 GCA_028646535.1 Procyon lotor
GGCCGCACTGTCACCACCCCCGGATCACAGCGGGGAGGGCAGACGAGGGGCCACTCGGGGGCCGACGTGCAGGGGAAGGAAGTGGAGCTTCTCTGATGACCCGATGAGGACCCACGACACCAGCTGCTTGGGAGGCGCAGCGGGTCTTTGTTTCTCTTTAACTTAGTGCCACGCACGCTTCCTAGAAACGAAAGTTCTTTGGCGCCGCAACACGTTCTAGAGTGTGGGGAGCGTGTGAGGCCCCAGAGCGCGAGCGTGCCCCCCGCCCGTGGGTCCCCTGTGCCCGTCGCCGGCCTGGCGCACAGCGACCCTTGTGGGCTTGAGCATGCGGGGCGCAGAGATGCTGGTGGTCCCCGGAGGCGGCTGTGACTTTGGGGTGCAGGGTGGACACTGAGGGACCGTTAGGGTTGCAGTGACCCCATGACTCCATGGGCAGAGGAAGGGAGCACAGGGTGTCCAAGAGGAAGCCTGGGGCACACGCGGCCGCTGGAGGAGGGGAGGCAGGGGCTCACTCTCTCCCGCTTCCTGTCTGAGGCTGGGGGCCGGGTCCCCTGGCAGAACAGGGGGCACCGCCTGGGGAGGAGCAGCGAGCTTGGGATTGAGATGCTGAGCTGAGCTGCGTGTGCAGGACGCTCTGGGGACCACGGAGCTGCTGGGGTCAGGGGCTGGGGGACCACAGGGGCCTCCCGTGGGTGTGCAGGACCCTCGGGAACGTGGTGCCGTGTCGCTACAGGGTCTCCGTTCGCGGCCGCTGCCGGACTCGCGGTCCCCAGTCCCCTGTCCCGACCCAGCCCAGATGGGCGGTTCTCCAGAAGTGCTGCCCGGGGGCCGCGTCTCGGGGCGCTCGCAGCCTGCAGGCAGCCACGGGGCGAAGCTGGGCGAGGGGTGGACACCCTGCCTGGCCTTGGTCCTGCCTTCCCCGAGACCCTGAACCGCGGACCTGGGGGCCCCGGGAGTGGCAGTCGGCCGCCCGACAGGGAGAGCGCTGTCTCTGGGAAAGGCCACTGTGTGTCAGCGTGTGGCCCTACGGACTCTCCGCCACAACTGACTTCTCTCGCGGTGCTTCCCGTCCATCCACTGTGCCACGAGGGCCCCTGTGAAAGCAGGGCTCCCCGTTGGCGTCGTAATGGCTGCACGCTCCCGAGCGGTCGCACAGCGGACAGCAGGGGCGCTCCTGGGCTCCTGGGGAGGGATGGGGGACGGCGGGCCCGCTCTGTCGGAGCTCTGGGCTGGCCTGTAATTCCACGACGTTTCAGGGGACCCTGTGTCCCTCGGCCGCTGGCGGGTGACCCCGACATGCACTTGGAGGGAGAGGTCATTGTGAGCTCACCCCAAGGTGGCGCAGACCGTCAGACTCTGGGAGCTGAGCGGCTATTTGGAGCCGTCTCGTCCGGCCTCACCCCCCACCGAGGGAGCTCCCTCCCGTCCGTGGGAACAGGGCAGGGTCCCCGAGGTGTGCTGCAGCCGCGGCGTCCCGACCCCCACTTCTCCCGGAACCCCGCTCGTTGGCCTGAGGCCCAGCGCACGGTCTGAGCCCGGCGGCAGCTCCTGACAGCTGGGTTGGAACCGGGGGTTGGACTGGAGGAAACGGGCGCAGTGGCCCCCGTTCGGCGGCTAGTCCTCCCGCTCCTGTCTGGAGGGGACGGCAGCGACCGTCACAGGCTGTGTCCATTTGTGCGCTTTGTGCCGGAGATGCCACCTTGCGTGAGATCTGGGCGTACGTGTGCCCTCAAGGCCGTGTCGGGGCAGACAGACCCCATGGACGACCAGGGTGGGTGCCCAGAGGGAACGGCCCACGGTGGCTGGCAGCCGGCTGGCCCCGCGTCCTCTGCCGTGTGACCACGGCTGACGTGGCCCACACATCCCGTGTTTACGTGAGCTTCGGGGCGGCTTTGGCTCCCTGTGGGGACACTCTCTGCTCGTCCTCCCCAGGAATGTGCCTCGAAGAGGGTCGTGTACCTTCAATGCCCAGAACTGTGTGCCGAGCCCGGGAACGTGTGTGGGCGAGTGGGAGAGGCCGTGGGGCATCGGGCCTCTTCTGCAGCTGAGGCGGCTCCTTCCAAAGGCACCGCTGGGCCTTCGTCTTGGTGCAGGAGACTGCGCTCGGACCGTGCACCGGGCATCACGCCAACACTCTGCTCTTCCCTGATGCTCTCCTCGCTTTTGGTCTTCGGGAAGTGTCTGGTGTTTTCTAAACCCGGTCCTGGGGCTCAGTGGTCTTGATGCTCAGCGGGAGCGCAGGACCGTGGTCCCAAGGAACAGGAAGTGTGTCATCTGGTCTGTGGTGCACGGGGCCCGAGGAGGCCAGCCACAGCCAGGACGGTACCGTGGTCCAACCTCAGGAGGATGGCGGGGCTCCTGAGACGTGGGGAAAGGGGATGGAAGACGAATGAAGCCCACACAGGCCTGTGCACGCGTGCATGCAGCCTGCCGTGTACATGTGCACCTGTGTGTGTGCACACGCCTACACATGCACCTACATATACACACACACGCTCGCATGCATGTGCACTTGAGTGCACATACGTGGACATGTGTGTGCAAGCTTTGTGAACACCTCTGTGTGTATACGCACACGTGTGTGCACCCACGAGCACATGTGTACATACATGTTACAGGACGGGGGCCCGGCGTGAGGAGGGTCCGGGAGCCGTGCCCTGGGCAGGCTGGTCTCCTCGGGTAAAGGGGCACGTCCTGTGGGGCGCCCATCAGAGCCTGGCTCAGGCACACGTCGTGCCCCCGGGGCCACACCACTTGCTGCCATAGTGCTGACGTCTGTGCGCGAGCCTCAGGGAGCCCACAGGGTCTCAGTCCCCTCACGGCTCTCGTCACGGTGCAGCCATGACTGGTGCCCACGGGCGTGGCTCTGGGTTTGGATGGTGGGAGCGGCAAGCCGAGCCCATCCTGCCGAGGCCTCACTTCCACGGAGTCACGGAGCAGTCGTCATCTGGGACTGACTGGCTTCGTCTCGCAGTGTCTGCGGGCTTGGTCGCTGTCACCCCTCGGGCAGGGTTTCCTTCCTATCCTGCTGTATGGACGGGGTGTGGGACACGCATGTAGGCACGGGTGTAGGGCCCGGGTGTAGGACACGCGTGTAGGCAGGTATGTAGGGCACGGGTGTAGGACATGCATGTAGGCAGGTATGTAGGGCACGGGTGTAGGACATGGGTGTAGGACATGTGTGTAGGCACGGGTGTAGGCACATGTGTAGGACATGCATGTAGGCACGTGTATGTGATGTGTGTAGACACAGATGTAAGACACAGCTGTGGACACACGTGTAGGACATGCGTGTTGGTCATGTGTGTAGGCACACGCGGCGTTCCCCCATGTGTTCATTGACAGACACACAGGCAGACACACTGGTCGTGTCCACCTCTTGGCTCTTGTGACTGACGCTGCCGTGAACACTGGCGTGCGGCTACGCTTCCAGACCCTGATGTCAGTTCTGGATAAACCCAGAAGTGGGCTGGCCTCCTGGGGAGGGTCTGTGTTTGATTCGTCAGGGGGCCTCCACACTGGTTCTCTCAGGGGCTGCACCGTTTTATGTCCTGACCAGCGGGTCATGAGGACTTCAGTGTTTCCTCATCTTTGCCAACACTTGTCCTTTTTGATAATTGCCATAATTAGAGGCTGAAGTCTACAGACGCATTTTAAACACCCCGATATAAAAATAAGTTGTGCGTTATCCTTGGGAGATTGTAGGACTAAGGGCACAAGAGGTCGAGGTCTGTGTCCCTTCCTCCCAGTAAGCGTAGTGGGCACCGGACGTGCCGTGCAAGGCCCCTGGGCCTTGCTCCCGCCGTTCTGCAGTTATGGGTTTTGGTCAGCTGGGTCCACGACCCTCCCTTCGCTGGAGATGCAGCTCTGCCCAGAGATTTCTAACCCTGGCTGAGCCCCACCAACAGACTCACAGCACCTAGACCAGTGCCAAGTGCCGGAGGCAGCTCCGGCCCGGAACTTTCCGTGAAAACAGGACTGTTAAAAAAAAAAGAAAAGAAAACAGGACTGTTGTAGATGTTCGCTGTCCATTGGTCAAGCACTGGCCACTTGTGATGTCGCTGACGTGACGGAGAGCCGCATTTCTTACGTCATCTCATCGTAGTGCATTGAGCCCGAGTTCGTGTGGCCGCAGGAGTGACCGTGCCGCTCAGGAAGGCTGGCGCTGGGCTCGGGCTGCCGCGACGGAGCCCCTGGCCCCCAGGGTCCACGGCCACCCCGATGGGCGGCTCCTCGCTGTGGCCACACCCACAGAGGTGACAACTCTGCTCCACGACTGGAAGTGAAATCATCCTGCCTAAGTGCTGAGGCCCCAAAAGGTGGTGCTTTTCATGGCAAAATGATCACGTTTGGCACGTCAGAGAGACAGGTCTCTGACAGTAAATAGAACTTTTGGAAAGAGTTACCCGGAATTCCATCAATTTGACCCAACTTGCACGTTTCATCTTCAATGTCTTGATCAGGTCTAAGCCAGAGAGTGGTGGTACTCGGTGCAGGACTGACCTGGCTTCAGACCCTGCCTTTGCGTTTGGTTGTGTGGCCCCGAGAAGGCAGAGGCTCCCCGAGGCCCCCTCCCCCTCTGGAAGGGAAGCGCCAGCCGGGAGCTCCGAGCCCGGCACGTGGTAGCGCGTGGGGGGCGGTCTGCCCGTGGCCCGCCCCACGACGCTCTGTGTCGACCTCTGTCCCTCCCCCTCCCGTGCTCACGTGGCTGCGAGTCGTGTCGGGACTTGGGGCCACCATCCCCCGGGCAGAACCGCGCGTCCCCGAGAACGGCCCGGCTGTCGCTCTCCGCTCAGCGCTGCACACACGTCCTTCTCCTCGTCCTGGTGCCCAGTTTGGCCCCAGCCTTTCCCTGCGTGTTCACCCTAGTTACTGAGGGTCGCGAGGGTCCCCTATCCTGGCCCCTCCTCCCACGTGGACGCCGGGGGTGGGGGGTGCGCGGGAACTTCAGTCTGTGAAGTGCAGTTACTGTGGGAGCTCCGGTGCTCCTGAGACCGCCAGCTCTTCAAAGCAAAGGCTCCTTCGTGAGCGCCGTGGGCCGCGCACTCGGCATCCTCCCGCGCTGGCCTGCGTCCCGGCCGCCGCCCCCGACCGCGGTGCTCTCCGCACAGGTGATAGCTCTTGTCCACACGGCTGGGGTCGAGTCGCGAATACAGCACGTCAGAACAGCCCAAGCGCGCACGGGGCGTCACATCTGGAAGGTTCCGTGTGTCACACTGTTTCCCAAGCCCGGCTGGACGGGGCCAGGGAGATGAAGCCCGTGCGAGAGAGAACGTGTGTCGAGAGTCACAGAGCCCCGGGTCACAGCGGCTGTGCGGAGCCGCGGGGCTCCCGCCGTCGGTCGTGGGAACACGGGCGAGGGAGAGCGGAAGTCCCGTGGGACGTGCTCCGCGAGACGGCAGCCCCTCAGCTTCCCGCCCCGACCGCTAACAGGCGGCCGGTCCTTCTCAAGCCGGGACCGACCCTGGAACTCTGAGGGTCGCCTCATTCTCCTCCAGGAACAGAACTTTGGGCGAATGGGTCCTGCTCCTCTCTGGCTTTTTAAGCATTTCCTCCCAAGGGTAAAAGGTGGAAGCCAGTTAGCGGAGCCATCCTGGGGCGTTGCACATGGAGGGGTGAAGGCACCGGGGCCGAAGGCTGTATTCTCTCCTCAGTCCTCTTCATCAGGCTCCGGACTAGGCCGTGCAGACTGAAGGCGAGAGCACGCGATCTGCTCCGGAAACCAAAGGTCCGTGTGTTCTCAGCTTTTCCTTTCTTCCTCGACACCCTCGGGTCCCCAAATGCCCAGGAGACGAGAGACCCGGCGCCCCCCACTCACTGACTCGTGACTGTCCGACTGCATTCCCACTTCTGGGAGGGCACGATGGCCTTCCCAGAGCCCGCCTCTGCCCTAAGGGGGTGAAAGCCCCAGGAAGTCTCCCTGCAGGGTGGCCGGGTGAGTTCTGAAGAATGGCGGGGCATCGCCCGAGCGAGGGGGGCGGGAGGACCCCTGCACGAGGCAGACACACGCGGAAGACCCCAAAGGGAGCACGAACGTGGGGTGTGTGAGGGAAGCCCCAGGCAGGGCGTGGCAGGCGCCCCTACAGGATGGAGTGGGGGCTGGGGGTGTCCGATGGGGTGCGGGCGGTGTCCTGGGGCTTCACGTGACCAGGTTTGCATTTGAGACGCCGCCTCACCCCCACCCCCGGCGTCTACGTGGGAGGAGGGGCCAGGTTGGGTGACCAGGGAGCTCCCGGAGGGACCCTCAGGAGGGTCTGCCGATGACCGGGTGTGCAGAGCTGGGAAAGCACGTGGCCAACAGGTTCCAGTTTGGGAAGTCGCATGGACGGCGGCGATACCCACAGAGCCGGTGATCTCTGCGCTGGGTCCCCGGCAAGACAGAGCCGAGCCCACTGACTCCCCGGATGCTTCGGGATGAGCTGCGGCAAAAGAGCGTTCCTGCCCACGGGCACCTGCGCACGGGCGTGTGGTCGTGGCTGCCGTCAAGCCCCGCGCTGACCGGGAAGCATCTCCGTGGGAGCAGACGCAGGGCAGTCAGAGCTGGGGATTTGTTCTCATTCACTTTGCTGTGTTGTCTGTTGGCACTTTGGTAACGGGCTCCCTTTGGGGTCACGGAGCCCCCACTAGAGCAGGGTCGGTACACGTTGTAAGGATAACTAAGCGGCTCTGAAGGCAGAAAGACAGGTACTAGTGAATACAGATACTAAGAACTCACAGTTACTTCTAATGTAGAAAGTAATTAATAAGGTGTAACTAGGTTCCCACCAAAATGTCCACTGTGCAAAAGCAGGAAAACACAAGATGAAATATGTGAGGAAGCAGGAAACTGTGATCCAGGAATAGACCGTGGTCACCACACAGACTGGACTTCAGCACAAGTGTCATAAACGTGCCGAGAACTGGAGGCAAGGTGAGCACGTGACCGGGCGCCCGGGGGCCTGGGCGGAGGACCAGACCTCGAGGACCACAGCGAGGCCTCAGGAGAGACGCGCGTCACATGGAGAGTTCTCGGCACAGACGTGACGGCAGACGGAAGGGTCGGCCAGCTCGACGTCAGACTGGCAGACACGGGAGGCCTGAGGGACAGACAAGAGTATCGGAAAAGGACGGAGAGGCTAAGCCAGCCGAGGGGAGTCGAGTGGGCTCACGAGCTCGTCGCGGGACCTCGGGGACCAGGGCAAGCAGAACCCCGGTGTGCAGCCGCCCCGTGGGGAGGGGAAGCCCCGGGAGCCCCGAGCCGATGAAACAAGAGAGCAGTGGGAAGGCCCGGGTCGGGCTGCCGCTTCCCGCCCACCCAGCTCGCCGGCTCCACGTCACAGGCTCGTGACCTAGGTCAGACCGTCCGTCGGTGCCGGTGTGTCCTCGAGAGCTCGAGGCCGTCGTGGCCCCAGTGATGCTGCGCGTGTCCCAGTGATGGAATCGGGACAGAACCGCAGACTGGTTCCCAGGCAGTGCTGCTCTCGCTCTGGGACAGGCGGCCGTAGAGTCGTGCCGAGAAGGAGAGCCCGGTGGCCGTTTCCTGGTGCAGGAGCTGCCCGGAGCTGCCCGCTCTTCCTCCCCTTTCCCTTTCCTCAGTATCAGCGCGTGTTTGCCCTGCCGTTCCAGGCTGTGCTGGGGGCTGCCGGCTCCTCGCCAACACCTCTCTCTCTGCCACTGACCAGTCGCGCTGGCTTCACCCGGGAAGGGGCCGGAAACGCAGGACCTCCACAACCCCCACCCCTGGGTCGGAATCTGCATTTTCACAAGGTCCCAGGCCATTCCTGTGCCCTCAACAGGCGGAGAAGCCCCCCACCAGGCACCTCCTGGTTTCCGCCTCCCCCAGCCAGGCAGGGCTCCTCTCTAGCCCCAGGGGCGGGGGGAGATCAGCCGCGGAGAGATCAGCCTGGGAGAGAGCGTGGGACGCGGCTGGCTGGGCCCGTCTGGGCTGCTCGGACGGTGTGGGCACAGCGAGGCAGGCCTGTGGGCTCCGAGGGTCCCACAGGATTCTGGAGGAGATCTAAGCTCCTAAAGGGAGGAGCTCAGCACGGTGCCCTGCGTCTTCCCTCCACATTAACTCTTGCATCTGCCTGTTGGAACTTTGGCTGCGATGTTTTTGCCACCTAAAGATAATGAGACTATAAATCTTAATCGTGCAAAGTTGGAGGGGCTGGACAGTGAGCCGTGGACTGGCGAGTTCCTGTTGGCAGGACAGACCTCGAGCCCGCTGGCGCAGACGCCTTCCTGCCCAGCATCCCCGGGATAGGCCAGGGCGTCTGCCCCAGACCGCACCTTCTCTGAGCTCCGGAATGGAAACGTCCACGCCGTAAGCAGGCAGCTGCCCGGCGTCCAGCTCTGATAGGGGACCAACCCTGGGGGCTCTGAGGCCACCCTGGGACGTGCGGGTTCCAGGGGTCAGTGTCCAGAGGGAGCAGCTGCCCCCGCTGGACCCGGGATTATTCCTGATGATGCTTCCGCTGAGAACTCCTCCTTCCAAGTACCAGGGAAATGCAGGGTCTGGCCTGGAGCCCACCCTTCAGGGAGAGCCTCCCGGGAAGCCCCAGGGATCCTCCCAAACACCCGTGCTCCTGCCTCGTCCGGCAGCGAGGGGTACTGCGTGAGGGCCTGCTGCCCCCGCCCCCAGAGGTGGGGGACGCGCAAGACTGTGGTCGCTCCCGAGGCCCCCCTCCCAGTGCAGCCTCTATGGTGGGAACGCAGACTCTCCATTCCCAGTGGTCGTCCCCCCTCCCCCGCCCCTGCCATAGCCGGTCGGGGGAGGGGCTCTGCAGTGGTGCCCCTGGGGCTGAGAGCCACACCCAGACGGTGTTCTCGGTGTTCTCGCAGGAAGAGGTTCCACATCAGCCTTTGACATCCGCCCTCATCTCTTTGTTTGGATCAGCAGATCTATCTGTCGGGCCCCTTCTGCAGAAGCGACCTCTCTGTGTTCCTGGCTTCCTATCTGTTGGGTGAGGGAATGGGGTGTGAGACCCTCCCCAGTTTGATGCTCACTGACTTTGCTGCACTGGACTTCATGGGTCAGTTTCTGGCCCCTGTTTTGGACCAAATGGCACAGGCGGAAGGATGTGGATTATGTTCTCTGCCTTTCTCCCCGCCCAGTGGGCTTGAATACCCCACACTCGCGCTCTCGTGAAGGAGAGCTTGGCTCCGCATGTGTGTCCTGTGGCAGGTCCAGCCCAGGACTGGAGGCTCGCTCCCTGAAACCCACCTTGTCCTGCCCGGACGCACCCAGGCCCGGGCAGCAGCGGGAACAGTGGGCGACTGCTCCCGCCGCACCTGCACGGGCTTGCGAGTCGATTCCCAGTGAGTCACCTACTGCTCCTCGTCTGGGTTACACGCGGTCCCCGGGGAGCCGCTCTGCTCTTGGGCACCACCCAGCATTGGGGTCACCATGAAAAACCCAGAAGGGTGTTTTATTTATAGACCTGCATGGAAACACACATAGAGTTTAGGCTGCATTTTACATTAAGCCCTGGTTACAAATACATGCGTTCGCCTGAGTAAACAGCCTCTGGGGTCTTTATCAAAATGGCTTTAAGGAGAGGGGGGATTTGTTAGTTGCCAGTGACAGGCATCCGTGGGGAAGGCTGGTCCCAGAGCAGGCTTGCTGACGGCGCCTTCGTTCGTAAGGTTTATTTTCATCTTGCTCTGAAGCAGAGCAAATAGATTTCTGTAAGCCAATGACCTCATGGATTAGCTGTGTTATTTGTGACTTAGTGAGGCAGTCAGTTGAAATATTGAAAATGTTTTCCCGAGTCAGTGTGATTGCTGCCCAAGGACATGACGCGGCCCCTCCTGACGAGCAGACCCTCGCCTCACGGGGAAGAGAAGGAACGTAGTCTTTGCACAAATGCAGCTCCTGCTCCCCCGAAATGCAGCAGACAGACTTGCAGCAGGCAGAGCCCGCCCTGAGCGGTGGTCAGCAGACGCGCGCTTGCTGGCTTGTCCTCCGCAGTCTCGCTTGCCCCGGGACTCGGCAGGGGATGCCGGCCTCCGAGGCTCCCCTGTGTGTCCTCCCCGGGTGGTCTGTGGGCTGGACGCCCGGCCCACCGCCGGCCTCTTGGAGCGTGTGCATGGACAGACCTCCGCTGTCCTCCCTGCGGCGTGTCGGGGCCGGTGCGGGGCCCCGTGGGGCCGCGGAGAGAGCGGGCCCGAGCTGTGCCTTCTGCCACGTGCTCATCGCTCTTCTCACTCCCGTGACCAGTCCTCTGTGGTAATTATCTTTGTGCCACACGGTGCCCTTTCCCTAAAGCTCTCGGGGCCTCTGAGCATCTACCCAGGGACCTCTGTACCTCAGGTAGGAACAACTGACTCTTAACCCTTGTTTGTTTGTTTTTTAAATAGGAGCAGCTTTGCGTATTTTTTAAATAGGTTTTGTTTTTACAGTAGCTCTATGTTTACAGAAACATCGAGTAGAAGGTAGGGAGTGCTCCCATGTGCCTCGCACCTGCCAGTGTCCGGGTGAGCCACACGTTTCGTGGCTGTGGGACATTTGTTGCACTTGGTGGGCTGATGGTGACACATAATTACTGACTGATGTCCGTGGTCAACATTAGGGCCAGTCTTGGTGTTGAAGCTCTGTGGGCATTAGTAGCTGCTTCGGGACCTGTGT
This sequence comes from Procyon lotor, assembly GCA_028646535.1. NCBI lineage: Eukaryota > Metazoa > Chordata > Mammalia > Carnivora > Procyonidae > Procyon > Procyon lotor. Next base: position 10,607 of record JAQQSY010004520.1, read on the forward strand.
CCACCATGACCGATTCACTGCCCTGCAAATCCCAAGGCTCTCCTGTCCCATCCCTCCCTCCTCTGCCCTCGGGTGACCCTGATCTTTTCACTGTCTCCATAGTTTGGCCTTTTCCAGAGTGTCATGGTTGGAGTCACCCAGCACGTAGTCTTTTCATGGCTCCATAACTTGCTCCTTTTTCAGGCCGAATAATGTTCCATCGTCTGGATGGACCACAGTTAATTTATCCATCTACTGAAGGAATCTTGGCCACTTCCAAGTTTTGACAATTATGACTAAACCATATACACAATGGAATATTACTCAGTCATCAGAAAGGACGAATATTGAACTTTTACATCAACATGGACGGGACTGGAAGGGATTATGCGGAGTGAAATAAGTCAAGCAGAGAGAGTCAATTATCTTATGGTCTCACTTACGTGTGGAGCATAAGGAAAAACATGAAGGGCATTGTGAGAAGGAAGGAAGGGTAAATGGGGGGAAATCAGAGGGGGAGATGAACCACGAGAGACTGTGGACTCTGAGCAACAAACTGAGGGTTTTGGAGGGGAGGGGAGTGGGGGGTTGGGCAAGCCTGGTGGTGGGTATTGAGGAGGGCACGTATTGCATGGAGCACTGGGTGTTTTATGCAAACAGTGAATCATGGAGTATTACATGAAAACTAATGACGCCCTGTGGGATGACGAACATGACACCACAGAAACACTGAAGCCGCTATAAACACCCACGTGCAGGCGTCTGCGTGGGTCAGTTTCCAGTTCCTGTGAGGAAACGCCAAGGAGCAGGGTTGCTGGACCAGTCGTGCGAGTGCATCTAGTCCATCAGGACTCCGTCGGGGCCCGTCCCCAGCAGCGACGGTGAGCGCCTGCTTCTCCACGTCCTCACCAGCATGTGCTGTGGGCAGGGCTCTGGGTTTGGGCCGTTCTGCCCGGGGTGTGCTTGTGCTGGGGGGCCGCAGCCGTGGTACCGACCCCAGAATGTGCAGATTCTGAGCTGCCGAGGGAGGCCACGGCCGCCTGCTTGGGGGGCGTCCGAGCTTCCGCTTTGGGAAGCGAACCCATGGGGTCCTTTTTAACTGAAGATGCAGTCTCAGTGCACCCACACAAAGGGAGCACGGTCACAGGACCTCAGAACAGGGGTGCAGTGCAGGGGGAGGGCAGTCACTGCCCCTGGCCACCAGCGCCAGGAGGCAGAGAGCGGCTAGCAAGCACCGTCCATCTGCGAGGTCTCTGCGGTGGAGACCACTCAGCTCTGAGGCTCAGCTCTGAGGCTCAGCTCTGTGTCATTACTTCCAAAAGGTCCAGGAAACGCAGAGCAGGAGCACGGTCTTGCGGAGATGCCCGGTCCTGGCTGTGGGCAGGCAGTCATACCGTAAGATGCCCAGACAGTGACTCAGAGAAGCAGTCGATTTCCTCCTGCCAGTGGCGGTGCCTCGTTAAATTTGCATTTTGCTGACGTCGCCTGCTGGAGAGCGGCTTCTCACGTGCTGGTCAGCCTGCTGGGAGCCTTCGTTGGTGACATGTCTATTCCGATCAGGAGCCCATGTTTACTTCCGGTGTTTGCTTTCTTATTGCTGAGTCTTAAGAGTAGTTTGTGTGTATTTTGTGTGCAAGTCCTTCTTCAGATGTGTCCTCTGCAAACATTGTCCCCCGGCT
>JAQQSY010004521.1:0-12263 GCA_028646535.1 Procyon lotor
CATACATCAGTGGTCAATCTCTCTGCTTGTTCCTTGAGTTTCACATCTTTGCATGTTCTCAAGCACCTTACTCTGTCAGTTATTGGAAAAAAATAGCACTCTAAGTAATAAAATCAAAGAAGAAGGAAAAAATTTAATCTAAAATGTCTGACAGCCTTCCCTGTGAGATCAGGAACATGACAAGGATGGGCACTCTCATCACTATTGTTCAACATAGTACTAGAAGTCCTAGCGACAGCAATCAGACAACAAAAAGAAATAAAAGGTATTCAAATTGGCAGTGAAGTCAAACTCTCTCTCTTCGCAGATGACATGACACTTTATATAGAAAACCCAAAAGACTCCACCCCCAAACTACTAAAACTCATACGGCAATTCAGTAATGTGGCAAGATACAAAATCAACGCACAGAAATCAGTTGCTTTCCTATACACTAACAATGAAACTGTGGAAAGATCCACAGGGATTTGATTCCATTTACTGTAACACCAAGAACCATAAGATACCTGGGAATAAACCTAACCAAAGAGGTAAAGGATCTGTACTCAAGGAACTATAGAACACTCAGGAAAGAAATTGAAGAAGACACAAAAAGGTGGAAAAGCATTCCTTGCTTATGGATTGGAAGAATAAACATTGTTAAATGTCTATACTACGCAGAGCAATCTATACTTTCAATGCCATCCCGATCAAAATTCCACCAGCTTTTTTCAAAGGGCTGGAACAAATAATCCCAAAATTTGTATGGAACCAGAAAAGACCCTGAATTGCTAAGAAAATGTTGAAAAAGAAAAACAAAGCTGGGGGCATCATATTGCCTGATTTCAAGCTTTACTACAAAGCGGTGATCACCAAGACAGCATGATACTGGCACAAAAACAGACACATAGACCAGGGGAACAGAATAGAGAGCTCAGATATGGACCTGCAACTCTATGGTCAAATAATCTTTGACAAAACAGGAAAAAATATCCAGTGGAAAAAAGACAGTGTCTTCAATAAATGGTGCTGGGAAAATTGGACAGCTATTTGTAGAAGAATGAAACTTGACCATTCTCTTACATCATACATGAAGATAAACTTATAATGGATAAAATACCTCAATGTGAGGCAGGAATCTATCAAAATCCTAGAGGAGAACATAGGCAGTAACCTCTTCAACATCAGCCACAGCAATTTCTTTCAGGACATGTCTCCAAAGGCAAAGGAAACAGAAGCAAAAATGAACTTTAGGGACTTTATCAAGATAAAAAGCTTCTCCACAGCAAAGGAAACAGTCAACAAAACAGGCAGGCAAAACCCACGAAATGGGAGAAGATACTCGCAAATGACACTACAGACAAAGGTCTGATATCTAAGATCTATAAAGAACTCCTCAAACTCAACACTCACAAAACCGATAATCACATCGAAAAATGGGCAGAAAACATGAACAGACAGTTCTCCAAAGAAGATATACAAATAGCTAACAGACACAAGAAAAAATGTTCATCATCTTTAGCCATCAGGGAGGTTCAAATCAAAACCATACTGAGATACCACCTTACACCAGTTAGAATGGCCAAAATCAACAAGATAGTAAAAAACAAATGTTGGAGAGGGTGTGGAGAAAAAGGAACCTTCTTCCACTGTTGGTGGGAATGCAAGTTGGTGCAGCCACTTTGGAAAACAGTGTGGAGATTCCTCAAAAAAATTAAAAATAGAGCTACCCTATGACCCTGCCATTGCACTACTGGGTATTTACCCCAAAGAAGCAGCTGCAGTACAAAGAAGGGCCACATGTACCCCAATGTTCATAGTAGCAATGGCCTCAATTGCCAAACTGTGGAAAGAACCAAGATGCCCTTCAACAGATGAATGGATAAAGAAGATATGGTCCATATATACAATGGAATATTATTACTCCATCAGAAAGGATGAATACCCAACTTTTGTATCAACATGGACGGGACTGGAAGAGATTATGCGGAGTGAAATAAGTCATGTGGAGAGAGTCAATTATCTTATGGTCTCACTTACGTGTGGAGCATAAGAAAAAACATGGATGGCATTGTGAGAAGGAAAGGAAGGGTGAATCATGGGAAATCGGAGGCAGAGATGAACCATGAGAGACTGTGGACTCTGAGCAACAAACTGAGGATTTTGGAGGGGAGAGGGTGGGAGGTTGGGTGAGCCTGGTGGTGGATATTAAAGAGGGCACGTATTGCATAGAGCACTGGGTGTGGTGCATGAACGATTAATCTTGTAACACTAAAAAATAAAATAAATATATTTGGGGAAAAAAATCTAAAATGTCTTCAAGGAGGAGTGTGAGTTCATTTCTATTTTTATTTTTTATTTATTTTTTTTTTTTAAAGATTTTATTTATTTGACAGAGAGAAACACAGCAAGAGAGGGAACACAAGCAGAGGAGGGAATGGTAGCGAGAGAAGCAGGCTTCCCACCAAGCAGGGAGCCCGATGCGGGGCTCGATCCCAGGACTTTGGGATCATGACCTGGGCCGAAGGCAGACGCTTAACGACTGAGCCACCCAGGCGCCCCTCATTTCTATTTTTATTTGTTTGCCTAGAAGAGTTAGAGTAGTTAATTTTTATCCAAACTAAAAAATTCAAAATTTCTTCTCATTTGGCTAAATTTACCTAATTAACCTGACATAGGTGTATCTGTTTGTGCAGGTGAGTTTTCAGTTATGATGTGGAAAATATCATTTTGTCTTATGAATTACTTATTTATAACAGTCATGAGAATCATGCTAAGAACAAATTAATTTTTAAATCAAAGCAAAAATTAATCTGGTTGTTTTGAGTTGTTGTGATAGCACCAGTGAGTAAATTAGCCTTCCCTTAATATGTGAGCAGTACATTAAAATTAAGTGAGTTGGAATGAATGAAAGATTATGATGGTATTCCACCACCTTACCGCCATTATTCACCATTATTTTCCTCCATTTCCCCCTTCTTTTTGCCAGAGTGTGGCAAAAACTTATTTAAAACACATATTGTTCTGGACCACTGCTGTGACCTTGTTTTTTTGTTTTGTTTTGTTTTGTCTAGTTTTTTTTTTTTTAAAGTTGTGAAGTAAGTAATTTATCACTTGAAATCTAGATGCCATACAGAGAAAGATTATTATTAAACATAATTACAGCTTTTTAAAGGCTACACAGGTAAAAAATCAAAAGGAAAATCAGAACATACATAGTTAATCGGGACGAAATATTTGTTATTCACAAGGATATCCCTACTCCAGAAAGTGTTCTTCAACTTAATAAAACATTGTCCACAAGAGAGTCCCATGGCAAAAAGAATATGAATATATATACACACAGGGAGAATGAAATTTTGTGATTGTCTCATTTCACTTAATGTCTTTAAGGTTCATCCGTTTTGTAGCATGTGTCAGAGTTTCCTTCTTTCCTAAGTCTGAATACTCTTCCGTTGCATGTATGTACCCCATTTTCTTTATCCACTCATCTGTCAGCAGACACTGGGTGGTTTCCAACTTTGGGTCTTGTTGTTTTTTAAAGATTTATTTATTTATGTGGGAGAAAGAGAGAGAGTCTGTACCTGCACTAGTGAGGCAGGGAGGGAATGAGAGAGAGAAACTCAGTCAGACTCTCTGCTGAACATGTAGCCTGATGTGGGACTCTTCATGGAGCTCCATTTCAGACCCTGAGATCATGACCTGAGCCAAAGCTGAGAGTCTGATGCCCAACCGACTGAGCCACCTAGGTGCCTCTTGCTGGTCTTTTTATGTTCTTACATGAAGAGCTTCAACTGAAAAGCTGAAAAATATGTGGTGAAAAATGCCCAGAATAATCTCTGTAAGGAGTCTAAAATTGATTTTCCATTTTTCTTCAATGTTTGGAGTGTTATCAAATGCTCAGATTATTATTATTTGGAAATTGAGTTTGTTGACAAGCTGATACAGAGATGAATTACTTCCTTAATCCTTTAAATACAGTTTTCCCCCTATCATTAAGTTGGAAATGAGGACTAGTGTTTTTTGTTGTCATCATTGTTAAAACTAACTGGAATTGAGCACGTTTTCTGTACCTTACACTATGTGAAGTAGCGTATATTATGTTCTATATTTTATACTAATAATTGCAATAATCCTGTGAGTTAGGTATTATAGTTCCTGCAAGGAGTATATTACAAAGAGACTCAAAAAGTTTAAAAACTAGTCCAGGATCACAGAGCTAATTTCATGGTGAGCTTGAGCTTGTGAACACAAATTTGTGCTTATCTCAAAACTGCGTTTCTAAACTGTCATTTATACTGCTATTCTACAAAACTACATCTTCTAGTTTTAGAAAAGAAATATTAAGTGTGATGTAAAGCTTGAGGAATAAGTGGCCATCAGAATTTGCCTTTTTCACAGAAAAATAAAATAAAATTACACTAGGGATTTCTACTACAACCAAAACAATTCAGTGTATCAAATAAGTACATTGTTTTAAAAACTATTTCAAGCTTTTGATATGGCTTCAGAGAATGGGTTTAATAGCATGTCATTCAAAAACAGAATTTATGTTCCAATAATTTAGGTACAACCACTTTAAATCCTTCTTGGAATCAAATGAGCTCTAAATAAATCATTATTTGATATGTAGCCCCAAGAATACCACCAACAATAGTGTTAAGTAAAACTGATATGCAGAGAAAACTCAGTGTGTCCAAGCTCCCTACTTTGCTGTGAAGGATTTTGCCAACTTTAAGAGCACAGGAGTAATGTAGTAAAGTAGTAAAGGAATGTAGTAAAATACATTACTACAAATCAACTCCTACATGTAATTTTAATATATTCCATTAGGTTTTATTTTAAAATTATGAATGAGTTCCTCTAGGGAAGATGATCATGCTGTATCTTAAAATAATATTTTGTGATTCGTAGATGTATAGAACCCACTTATTAAAATGTAAAAATTAATAACCTGTAAAAATTATAGGTCATTAAATATCTACTTAAACATCCCCAAAATATTTTAAGCAGATACTGAATTTTATGCAAGGAAAGTAAGTGTTTTGAGAATATCACTCATTCTCCATCAGAACTGGTTTTCTGGAACATGGGCAACAGGACCATTGTTCACTCTACTTTAGTAGGTATATAATTCGAGTTACATCTGCATAGGAAATAGGTCTTGTTCATTTAAGCTGATTTTGAACAGCTTTAGTGAGGTATATTTTACATGTCATAAATCTCCCATTTTATATCTTAAGTCCATTGGTTTTTAAGTCAGTTTTTAGAGTTCTACAACAATTACCACAGCCTTGGCTACAGATTAGGTGGGTTCCTCTGATCGCTTGTAAACTGAATCCAGAAGCAAAAAGTATTCAATAAGTCATATAGTTATGGATTCCTAATAATTTATATAGGACATATTTATACATGAAGGTACTGAGATGAGTATGGGGATACAAAGATGTAGTAATAAAAAATAACAGTAGTTAACAATTAATGGGTTCTTTGTATGTCTCATGCACCATGCTAAGTGCTTTATATGTGTTAATACTTTTACTTCTCACAACAAGCCAAGATGGATGTGTTTAATACTTCTACCTTATGTTTGAATAACCTGGCCATGGAACATTAGGAAAACTTGCTTATATTTACCCAGTTAATGAGTGACGCAGTACAGTATTGTCAATACATTCAATAAGCCTTCACAGGAAAGAAAAACTAATAATAAAGTGTGTCTCTAACTAAAGCCCAATTGTCTTGCACTCCGTTTTTTAAAGACTTATTTGCTTGTTTGTTTATTTATTTTAGAGAGAGAAAGAGCATGAGTTGGGGGAGGGCAGAGAGAGTGAGAATGCTCAAGCTGACACCACTGAGCATGAGCCCTACGCAGCGTTTGATCCCACAACTCTGAGGTCATGACCTGAGCTGTAAGCAGGAGTCAGATTATACTAATCAACCCACCCAGGTTTCCCAACCTGCAGTTCTACCCACAAAGAAAGAAAGATAGAGAGGGAGACTGTCTCTATATCTTCATTCTAACTTTATCTGCAACCACCTACGAACATGCTCCTTCTCTATTGCTCTGTTGGGATCCCTTCATTAAAGATATCAGGGCCTGTATGTTGTAAATGTACATTCTCTGTATTTACAACTCTTTTCTTTAATAGCATCTTCTCTTGGATTCCATAATACAATAATGTGTTGGTTCTGTCTCTCCTTCTCCGTCCCCTTTGGGGAACTTTCTGGACCTTCCTTCCTTCCTTCCTTCCTTCCTTCCTTCCTTCCTTCCTTCCTTCCTTCCTTCCTTCCTTCTTTCTTTCTTTCTTTTCTTTCTTTCTTTCTCTTTCTTTTCTAATTATTTCTCATCAACATTTATTTACCAGATGGTCAAAACCTTGCTCATCTAAAAAATTTTCCTTCAGACATTGTTTAGCAGCCCTCAGAGTACTCAGATCTCTCAGCATTAACTGCTCCATGTTTCCATCAGGCCAGCACAGTGTGCCTCTGATGCTGGTGAATTATTTTTGGTTTTCTTTCCACAATGGATCATGTTCTCCTCTTCTAGTTACCACCACTGCCAATGCCCATATGGACTTGGGGAAGGAAAGTCCTATCCAAATTTTGTTACTCAATCCAAATTTTAAAGTTCATCTATCCAAAATTACTTCGGTTACAACATAGACAAAGTTATATATGTTAAATTTTTCTACTAAAATTTCTGAAAATGGAAAGACAGACCAGGGAATAGCATACAAATACTGTCCAGACTCAACATATAATTAATTATTTTATAGGCCAGATCTTAAATCTCTAAATCACTAGCTTAATTCATATGGTTTTGTCTTCCCCAACTCCCACATGTAATTCTTTCTAAAATTAATTAATTTTAAAAAATTAATTAAAATGTCAATTAATTAAAATGTATTTCAGTTTGTAGTATTTTGGTTAGAAGTAATATAAGTCAAACTTAAAATAACTTATATCTAAAAAGGAATCTCTCCAAGGTGTTTAAAGAAGTCCAGTGATAAGAATAAAGCCGTAGGAATAAATAGAAACAGAAACCCTATACCGTTTGGTCTCCGGATTTCTACATCATACATATGCCTTGTTCTTTACTTTCTATCTGAAGGTAGACTTTCTCCACTTCTTTACCTCCGGTAGTGGAACAAAGAACTGATAGAGACTCTTGAATTTTACAGGACATAGCTTCAGACACTTCTAGAGAGATTCATTTCTTTCCTCAGTTTCAGTTCCAAAATTCCAGAGGATCAACACTGATTGTCTCAGAATTAGTTACATTCCCATCTGTGAACCACTTGATCAGCAATATTGTGCCTTGACTATAAATCATTCAATTCTAAGTCATGACTTGATAATGTGTTAACATTCACAGTAACCACGTAAGTTTTGTCAGTGTGAGAGTGTGTGGTGTGGTGTGTGTGTGTGTGTGTGTGTGTGTGTGCTTGCAAAGGCAGGTAAGGGTGAGGAGAAAGGTTTCATTTCCCAGGAAAATATGAAGCATTTTTCCCAGAAATTCTGTGATACTGATATTGGCATGCTGGCAAGGCAAAATAATACCTATAACTAAGCCATTACATACAGACTCTTAATTCACATTTAACCTTTTTTCTTATTATGAGAAACCAACCAGAAAATATTGTAGACATTCCTTTTATTCGGCACTATACATCCCTGAGAACTTTAATCCATAGGATTTATTTACATGAGTTCACTTAAAAAATGATTATTAGGTATTTGCTATATTGTGTTGAGGCCTAAAATACAAAGACAATTAAGATACAGTCCTTACCATGAGCATCCAGCCTAGAAGTGGAAGCAAGCACATAATTGATATTTCAATGCAGTGCACCAGGGAGGAATGCTTAAAGTGCAGTCAAGAAGCAAATAAAAGAGCTATCAAATCTGCATGGGTAGTTCAGTAATGATTTCCTAGACCAGAATGTGGGTTTACTCAGGTTTACTGATGAAAAAAGGCCAGAAAAAAGTTCAAGAAATTCGACATTATAGGTAGAGGAAAACAATGTGCAAAGACACAGAGATACCAGAAAGTATGTAAATTTAGGCATTTATGCATACCAGTATTGATTTCTGAAAATGGTTTAACGTTCCATCAAAGTAATGCAGGAAGTTTAGAGTCAATTAGTTCTACAAGGCTGATTATGAAAACAATAGCAGAGCCTAACCACTTAACTGTGCACAGAAACAAATGCTTAAGACTCTTTTAGCTGATTCCATTAGTGTTCACCTCCATATTGATGAACAACATGCATATATAACCATTTATTGATTTTTCAGTATTAGCTTTTATCTATTATCTTTCTAGTGTAGAAAATGAGAATTTAACTTTCCATTAACACCTCCAAATTCTCATCCTCATCATTTTCTCAACCTCTCTCTCTCTCTCACACACACTCACACACTTTGTTTTTCTAAAATAGTTATAATTTGTGTTAGAAAAATACTGTATTCACCTTAGTCTATTAAACACACTACATTTTGATCATTATCTTCCCTCCAAATGTTATGAGTCTTCCTCTAAGAGCTTTTAGTAGCTGATATATATATCAGCTATTTTATATATATATACACACACACATATATATATATACCCCCTCTGAAGGCCACATAACAAGTCTTCCATTGTAGTAGTTCCCAAAGGCAGCTACTTAAGAATTTTGATCTCTATTTGACAGAAGACTCTTTGTTTTTAATCTAGTATCCCAATCATCGTTATGGATGGAAATAAAATTGATATTGCATTAAAAAATGTATATATATATTTGATTTTCAAAATAAAAAATATACATATGTATTTAATTTTCAAAAAACTACTATAAGGTAGTATTATGTCCACTTTATAGGTGAGGAAACTAAGGTTAAGTAATTTGGTCAAAGTCCTATGGCTAGAAAATGGTAGAGTGGCATTTATAATGAAGGACTCTTACACCAACAGTCAGTTTTACATTTAATCATTATTTTATGATGATTCTCAGTTGTAGAAGCTTTTGCTGATATTGATATAGATTTGCTTATATTGTAATAGCTTTTGCTGATAAGTTACTAACTTAGCTTCAGAGCCTATGACATATGTCCTATAAATTTTATCTTCTGACTGTAAACTTCTCAATGGCTTTAGTCAAGATGGTAGTTCTTAAGTTTTCTATGTTTGTTACATAGCCTTAATTTTCAATCATTCTTTCCTGTTTTCTCTGTGTCTTTATTCAAAACAACCTCTTCCTGTTTTATGGAAACTGCATTACAATTTTTTTTTCTCCTGAATTTTCCTTCTTTCCACTAAGTAGCTTTATTTCTTGGTGTGTTTTATGCTATTCTCTCTCTCTCTCTCTCTCTTTAAAGATTTTATTTATTTATTTGAGAGAGAGTGAAAGTGAGAGAGATCACAGAGGGAGAGGAGAGGGAAAATGCGGGGCTTGATCCCAGTACCCTGGCTGGGATCATGACCTGAGCCGAAGGCAGATGATTAACCGACTGAGCCACCCAGGCACCCCTGTTTTATGTTATTCTTATTAAAGCCAGATGATCTGTGGCTCTCTCATCATATTTAAGAGGGCTATCTGAAAGCTAGTTGGAAGTTCTGGGTGTAAAGGAGGGAATTTTTTCTGTGTCTTTACTTACACATGATTTCCCTAAAGGTTTCCCCTCAGAAACTGATGTCACTGCCTTATCTTGGGGTCAGCTTCTGGCAAGACTCAAATTCTTTACGCAGCATATAACTTTCACTTACTCGCCTTGTTTTTGGAATGGTGCCATCTTCTCAACATGACACCTTTTAATTTTTTCTTTCCAAAAGAAAAATAGGCTGGCTTCTGTCTTCTGTCACAGTGGAGATGTCATTGCTCATTTACGAGATGTGTGTGTGTGGGAGGAGGAAGGAATCTGTGTCTTACTCCATCTTAAGAATTCAATCATTTTTTTTAAACTTTTAGTCCATTTTTACCCCTCTATTTTCAGACACAACTGAGGCCAACAATCTTGAACCTTTGAGGGATCCTATGAAGTCCATAGAATTGCTCCACAACATGACTCCACATGACTTCTGTGACTCCATGACTAGTTTGGAAAACAGTTTGGAAGCTTCTTTTCTATTTTTTTAAATAAGATTTTATTTATTTCTTTGACAGAGAGAGATCACAAGTAGGCAGAGAGGCAGACATAGAGAGAGAGGGAAGCAGGCTCCCCACTGAGCAGAGAGTCAGATGCGGGGCTGGATCCCAGGACCCTGAGATCATGACCTGAGCCAAAAGCAGAGGCTTTCACCCACTGAGCCATCCAGGCACCCCAACAGTTTGGAAGTTTCTTATAAAATTAAACACAAATTTATCACTCTTATCAGACTAACCATAAAACCCAAGATTTCTACTTCTATGTATTCTGTTCTTCCAAGTAAACTAAAAATTTATGTTTATGGCAGCTTTATTCATTAATCATCCAAAATTGGAAACTCTCAAGAATTCTTTTAACAGGTTGATAGACAAATTATGTCTAAATCTAATCTAATCTACTAAAAAAGTAGACTAAATCTACTTTTCTGTGATTTTGATTGGGATTGTATTGAATCTATGGAACAAATTAGGAAAAAACACACAAACTAAATCTTTAACAATATTGAGATTTCCAACCCATAAACATGATATATATCTCCATTTATTTAGAGCTTCATTGATTTCTTTCATCAGTGTTTTGTAGTTTTCTGCATAAAATTTCAGCACAGATTTTCTTAGCTTTACATATACTCAATATTTTCTAGTGTTATTATAAATGGTACTCTATTCAATACCTATTGTTTATTTTTAGTATATAAGAATACAGCTGACTTTTATATATTGCATTTAATTTCTGTAATCTTGCTAAACGCACCTAAATCGTTAAATATATTTGCTCCATTTTCACAATATCCTCTTAACTGCTTTATGTCTGTATGATCTGTACTGATGTTACTTTTCTAATTCTTTCAGCACAACTTGTCCTTTCCTTTTTTCCATTACTCAGTCTTGTTAGGGTTTATCATTTTATTAATCTTTTCAATGAATTACCTTTTAAAAAATTTTTCTTTATATATTTGAAAGAGAGTGAGAGAGAGAGCAAGAGCAAGGTGGAGGGGGAGAGGAAGAAGCAGGATCCACCTTGAGCAGGGACCCTCATACAGGGCTCAGTCCTAGGACCCCTGGAACATGACCTGAGCTAAAGGCAGACACTTAATTGAATGAGCCACTGAAGGGCCCCTCAATGAATTAACTTTTGATTGTTATTTTCTCAGTTGAATATTGCTTTTCTATTTTATTAAATTCTACTCTCATCTTGGTAATTCTTTCTATATTCTTAGGCTTTGATTTATTGTTCTTTTTAAAACTTTTATATATGTTTAAATAATTGATTTTCAGTGTATATGCTTTTTAATATATGCATTTAATACCAGGAACTTTCTGTTATATACTTTCTAAGCTATATTCTACAAATTTTGACTTATCATATTGAGAACCAACTTTTAAAAATCCAATGAAATCCCAAAGATTCAGTCCTGGGAAATTTCAACATTAATAGTCAAGGAAGGCTGAAGGAACCAGAAAAAAAAAAAAGGTCTCAGAATGTATGGCCAGTGAAAGGAAACCAGAAGTACTAGAAGTTCAGCTGTGATTTTTAAATGAAACTTTACTACTTCTCTCATCAAAAAGTTGATACTATTTTTTTCTCTGCTTAGATCTGTGTTGAATCTATGACTTGACTAATAGAATTTGGCTGAATTTATCATGTCTGGCTTTTGAAGTTTGGTTTTAAAAGATTTTTTTCCCCCAGATACTTTTATTTTTTCAGTGTTACAGGATTAATTGTTCATGCACCACACCCAGTGCTCCATGAAATAAGTGCCCTCCTCAATACCCACCACCAGGCTCGCCCAACCCCCACCCCCTCCCCTCCAAAATCCTCAGTTTGTTTTAAAAGATTTTTAAATGTACTTTCATGGTCTTGAAATGCTGAACTTTGTGCCACTGACTTGAAACTACTAATGTGTAAGGATGTCCGAGTTAGTTATATAGAGAGAACATACAGAAGAGACTTGACAGCAGACCTATCCACAGAGACCTGGCAGGCCAGAAAGGACTGGCAGGACATATTCAGAGCGCTAAATGAGAAAAATATGCAGCCAAGAATACTATATCCAGCTAGGCTGTCACTGAAAATAGAGGGAGAGATAAAAAGCTTCCAAGACAAACAAAAACTGAAAGAATTTGCAAACACCAAACCAGCCCTACAGGAAA
>JAQQSY010004522.1:0-12262 GCA_028646535.1 Procyon lotor
GGGATAGGCCAAGGTCTTGCTGCGGTTTTGCAACAGAGCACGAATGAAGCATCCATGCTGGGCAGGAAGGAGAAACTACGGGGAAGGGATTGAAGTCATAGAAGAGCTGGGCCGAAGAAGGATCTCGGCCCTCGGAAAGAGCAGGCATCACAGGGGAAGATTCACCTGCGTTGCAGACCTAGAACTTCGGGGTAGTGAGCTCAGAACACACTGTGGGATGAGTGACATCTGAGCAGGGCAGGGCCAGGTGACAAATGTGTGTGTGTATTTCACACACATGTGTGTGTGTGTGTGTGTGTGTGTGTGTGTATTTCCATAATTTGGCTATTATCCCCAAGCCCCTTTCCATAATTTGGCTATTATTGTGTGTATACACACACACACACACACACACACACACACACACACACAAATACATACCCAGATGTGGCGTGCCCATTCATCAGTCGACAGACATTTGTCCCCTTTCCATAATTTGGCTATTATTGATAATGCTCCTGTAAATACCAGGGTGCATGTATCCCTTTGAAACAGTCTTTTTGTATCCTTTGGGTAAATACCTAGTAGTAAGATTGCTGGATCATAGGGTAGTTCTATTCTTAACTTTTTGAGGAACCTCCATACTGTTTTCAACAGCGGCTTCCCCAGTTTGCTTTCCCACCAGTGGTGCACAAGGGCCCCCCCGCTTTCTCCATATCCTCACCAAAACCTGTTGTTTCTTGGGTTGTTGATTTTAGCCATTCTGACAGCTGAGAGGTGATATTTCACTGTAGTTTTGATTTGCATTTCCCTGATGATGAGTGATGTTCAGCCTCTTTTCATGTGTCTGTTGGCCATCTGGATGTCTTCTTTGGAAAAAATGTTTATTCATGTCCTCTGCCCATTCTTTAATTGGATTATTTGGTTTTTGCACGTTGAGTTTTGTAGATTCTTTATATATATCATCTATTTTTTTTATTTTTTATCATTTTTTTTAAGATTTTATTTATTTGACAGAGAGATCACAAGTAGGCAGAGAGGCAGGCAGAGAGAGAGGGGGAAGCAGGCTCCCCACCGAGCAGAGAGCCCGATGCAGGGCTCGATCCCAAGACCCTGAGATCATGACCTGAGCCAAAGGCAGAGGCTTTACCCCACTGAGCCACCCAGGCGCCCCTATCCACTCATCTACTGATGGACACTCAGGTTGCTTCCATATCCTGACTTTTGTAAATAATGCTGCAATAAGCATAGGAGTGCATATATCTTTTTGGATTAGTGTTTTGTTTTCTTTGGGTAAATACCCAATACTGGAATTATAGGATCATATGGTAGTTTTATTTTAAGTTTTTGAGGAACCTCCATACTATTTTCCACAGTAGCTGAACCAACTGACGTTCCCACCAACAGTGCATAGGTGTTTCTTTTTTCCACATCCTTGTCCGTTCTTGTTATTTCTTATCTTTTTGATTTTAGCCATTCTGACAGCTGTAAGGTGATATCTCATTGTGGTTTTGACTTTATATTTCTCTGATGTTTAGTGATGTTGGCATCTTTTCATGTGTCTGTTGACCATCAGTATGACTTCTTTGGGAAAATGTCCATTCAGGTCCTCTGCCCATTTTTAATGAGATTATTTATTCTTTGGTATTGAGTTGTATAAGTTCTTTATATATTTTGGACATTAACTCCTTATTGGAAATATCATTTGCAAATATCCCTTCCCACTCAGTAGGTTGCATTTCTGTTTTGTGGATTATTTCCACAAAATGCTTGTTGGCAAAGCTTTTTATTTTGGTGTAGTGTCAGTAGTTTAATTTTGTTTTTTTTTTCCCATGCCTCAGGAGACATCTAGAAAAATGTTTTTATGGTTGATGTTAAAGAAATTACTACCTGTGTTTTCTTTTAGGTACTTTATGGCCTCAAGTTTCACATTTGGTCTTTATTCTCAATTCATTCTTGTTTATGATGTAAGGAAGTGGTCCAGTTTCATCCTTTTGTATGAAAGTTTTGTATGAAAGTTCCAGTTTCATCCTTTTGTATGTCCAGTTTTCCCAGCATCATTTGTTGAAGAGACTGTCTTCCCATTGTATATTCTTGTCTCCTTTGTCACAGGTTGATTGTTCAAATAATCATGGGTTTGTGTCTAGGCTCTCTATTCTGTCCGCTAATCTGTGTGCCTCTTTTTGTGCCAGGACCATATTGTTTTGATTACTACAACTTTGTAGTATGTCTTGAAATCTGGGACTCTGATACCCTAAGTACATCTCCAAGAAACTATTAGAACTGATAAATGCATTCAAAAAAAGTTGTAGGATGCACAATTAAGGTACAGAAATCTGTTGCATTTCTGTACACTAATAATGAAAACACAAAGTGAAATTAAGAAAATAATCCCATTTACAGATGCACCAAAAAGAATAAAATATACCTAAGAATATGCTTATCCAGGAAATGAAAGACTGCACTCCAAAAACTGTAAAACACTGGTGAGAGAAACTGAAGATGACATAAGCAAATGGAAAGATTTTCCATTCTCATGGATTTGAAAAAGCAATATTGTTCAAATGTCCATACTACCCAAAGCAGTCTACAGACTCAGTGCCAACTCTTTCAAAATACCAACAGCATTTGCACGTTGGGTTTTGTAGTTGAGTTTTCACAGCACTAGATCAAATAATTCTGAAATTTGTATGGAGCCACGGAAGACCTTGAGTAGCTAAAGCTATCTTGAGAAAGGTCAGCTTGAATATCTTAAATGAGATATTTCTTATATCAGCAGTTGGTATTTATGAGACGTGTGTATGTTTTAAATGAGTAGTATCATCTCAGCACTGTGCTATGAAGTATCTTTGTTCATGTTTTTTTCTTTGTCAGTAATTATCAATGGCTTGGCATTTCCCTTTCAGGAAATCCTAGCAACTTGAAGAAAAAATAATCTCCCCATATTTAGAGGGGAGGTTTTGAATAGCAAATCCTAACAGCACAGCTAGGAGAGATTTCAGTCTTCAGGCAATACCCGTACCAACTTATCCAGAGAACAGTTTTGAAAAGAAAACTTTTTTAAAAGTGCACATTGGGAGTTTGGGTCCTTATCACACAACAGCAAACCATAACATTGGGTGAGGTTATCTTCCAGTAATTAATATCTGAGAAGTGGGGAAAAAAAAAATCTTGAAATTCTCTTAAATAAAACACAAAAATAACCAAGCAGTCAGTACAATTTCCTAAATAGACTTTTTCCAAAAGAAGGCACTAAAGCCATATAAAAAAAAATAATAATCACAAACTGGAAAAGGCCAGCAATTTAATAATGTTAAATAGGTCCCTTAAATTCTCCTTTTGAGGACAGATATGGTCAAAAATGCTGTTTTTCAAAGAAAAAGTATTAATGGAAAGTTATGAACTACAGAATATTTATCTTTCAAGATTAAAAAATGAATTATCTGTTAAAACGTTGAAAAATGCCCAAGTCCTTTCTCTGACTTTAATGAATCACAGCATGACACGGGATCTTTTCCAGCACCTTCTGAGCATATCAATGTTACGTTGTATTAATGGTCATCATGAAAATTAGGGATAACTAATGAGGAAAGGAAAAGAACACAGTGAAAATGTGTAATCTCCCCTGCATTTATAAGGGTCTCATTATTTCATAATTG
Source organism: Procyon lotor (assembly GCA_028646535.1). Lineage (NCBI taxonomy): Eukaryota > Metazoa > Chordata > Mammalia > Carnivora > Procyonidae > Procyon > Procyon lotor. The sequence goes on from JAQQSY010004522.1 coordinate 3,639, forward strand.
CACTAAATGCAATTAAAGCATTGAATTCTTTCTTAACGTATCATTCAGTGGAGCAGCCGCGCTAGGAGAAGAATGTAAACAAAACAGCTTTTTCCCAGCCTGTGTGTTCCCCTTAGTCTTGCCAGAGAGATGCCCACATAAAGCTATTTGTCTTAATTTAATTCCTACTGACTCTGAGAGGAGGACAGAAAAAATGAGAAATATTACATTTGAGTTTTTAATAAAATCTATTAGGTACAGGTGTCACGTCTCTCTGAAGCAAGGAGCCTGGGAATAACCTTCAGTCCAACACATCCTTCCCTCCACACTGTCAGTTCAATGGCAAACGTTGCACGGGCTTTGGAATCGAACATTCCAGGTTCTGCTCACCGGCCGTGTGATTGGGGATCATTGACGGAGTTTTACTGTCAAATACACACTTGAGGAGCAGCCTCTACAGAATGGTTCCTGTTCTTTCTACCCACCAGGGTTAAGAAAATTAAGAGAGACCCTATTTATAGGGTCATTAGTCCAACGCAGAACACTTGGTGCCCAGTCCGAGTATCTCTTACATTTTCCCAGCTCTTTCTTGAATATGACCTTTTATTCCTTATGCTTTTCCAATGCTCACACTCAACCTGTAATCCCAATCACTGTCAGGGACAGTTCTTACTTGGCTGAAGAACTGTTTGCATTGCAGCAGGTTGGCCGAAGGCATTAAGGCTAAAAAAAGATTGGCCGACAGTATGCCTTAGCCAAAACAAACACTAGCCATTTTATCAAATACAAAGGTAATACATTTGTATTACACAAATACAATTACACAAATACAAATACTAATAACTGTCTTTGATTTTTTTTAACTTTGTGTAGAGTCGATATACAATATTACATCAGTTTCAGGTGTGCAGCATAGTGGTCAATGTCTCTATTTTGCCCCGTGCTGACCACACGTGTAGCTCCCATCTCTCACCACACAGCACCATTACGGTGCCACGGACCACATGCCCATGACTTACTCATTCCGTAACCTAACTGGAAGTCTCTGTCTCCCTCTCCTCTCCACCAGTACTTCCCATCCTCCCTCCCCTCTGGCAACCGTCAGCTTGTTCTCTGTATTTATGGATCCGATGCTATTTTTTATTTGTTCATTACTCATTTCTATCGTTTTCTTAGATTCCACATATGAGTGACATGATATGGTATTTGTCTTCTCCAGTTTGACTTCGCTTAGCATAACACCCTCCAGGTCCATCCATCCATGCTATTGCAAATGCCAAATTCTCATCCCTTTTGAAGGCCGTGTAATAATCCATTGTGTGTGTGTGTGTGTGTGTGTGTGTGTGTATAATTTTATTTTTATAATTTATAATCATATGTAATATATAATTAAGTTATATTATGCATGTGATACATATACATTATATATATATATATATAAAACACATCCTTTTTTTAAATTTTATTTTTTCAGTGTTCCAAGATTCATTGCTTATGCACCACACCATGCAGTACGTGCCCTCCTTAATACCTACCACCAGGCTCACCCAACCCTCCACCTGCACCTCTCTAAAACCCCCACTTTGTTTCTCGGAGTCCACAGTCTCTCATGGTTTATCTCCTCCTCTGATTTCCCCCAATTCACTTTTCCTTTCCTTCTCCTGATGTCCTCCATGTTACTCCTTATGCTCCATAAGTAAGTGAAACCATATGATAACTGACTATCTTCTTAGATTATTTCACTCAGCAAAATCTCCTCCAGTCCCATCTGTATCGATACAAAAGTTGGGTATTCATCCTTTCTGATGCCTGAGTAATATCCCATTGTGTATATGGACCACATGTTCTTTATCCATTCATCTGTTGAAAGGTATCTTGGCTCTTGGCACAGTTTGGCGATTGTGGCCATTGCTGCTATGAACATTGGGGTACATGTGGCCCTTCTTTTCACTACATCTGTATATTTGGGGAAATACCCAGTAGTACAATTGCAGGGTCATAGGGTAGCTCTATTTTTAATTTCTTCAGGAATCTCCACACTGTTTTCCAAAGTGGCTGCACCAACTTGCATTCCCATCAACAGTGGAAGAGGGTTCCCCTTTCTCCACATCCACTCCCAACATTTGTTGTTTCCTGTCTTCTTAATCTTAGCCATTCTAACTGCTGGAAGGTGGTATCTCTATGTGGTTTTGATCATAATTTCTCTGATGGCTAATGATGATGAACATTTTTTCATGTGTCTGTTAGCCATTTGTGTATCTTCTTTGGAGAAGTGTCTGTGTCTTCTGCCCATTTTTTGACATCATTATCTGCTTTTTGAGTGTTGAGTTTGAGGAGTTCTTTATAGATCTTGGATATCAGCCCTTTGTCTGTAGTGTCATTTGTGAATATCTTCTCCCATTCTGTGGGTTGCTTCATTGTTTTGTTGACTATTTCCTTTGCTGTGCAGAAGCTTTTTATCTTGATGAAGTCCCAAAAGTTCATTTTCACTTTTATTTCCTTTGTGTTTGGAGACGTGTCTTGAAAGAAGTTGCTGTGGCTGATGTCAAAGAGGTTACTGCCTATGTTGTCCTCCAGGATTTTGATGGATTCCAGTCTCATATTGTGGTCTTTCATCCATTTTGAGTTTATCTTTGTGTATGGTGTAAGAGAATGGTTGAGTTTCATTTTTACATAGCTATCCAATTTTCCCAGCACCATTTATTAAAAAGACTGTCTTTTCCACTGGATATTTTTTTCCTGCCTTGTTGAAGATTATTTGACCATAGAGTTGAGGGTCCGTATCCCAGCTCTGTATTCTGTTCCATTGGTCCATGTGTCTGTTTTTGTGCCATGGTGATTACAGCTTTGTAATAAAGCTTGAAATCAGGCAATGTGATGCCCCCAGCTTTGTTTTTCTTTTGGTCTTGTCTGGTTCCATACAAGTTTTAGGATTTTTTGTTCCAGCACTTTGAAAAATGCTGGTGGAATTTTGATCAGAATGGCATTGAAATTTTAGATTGCTCTGGGCGGTATAGACATATTAACAGTGCTTATTCTTCTAATCCATGAGAAAGGAATGCTTTTCCACCTTTTTGTGTCTTGTTCAATTTCTTTCATGAGTGTTGTGTAGTTCCTTGAGTACAGATCCTTTACTGGTTTGGTTAAGCTTATTCCCGGGTATCTTATTGTTCTTGATGCTATAGTAAATAGAATCAATTCTCTAATTTCTCTTTCTATATTTTCATCGTTAGTGTATAAGAAAGCAACTGATCTATGTACTTTGATTTTGTATCCTGCCACATTACTGAATTGCTGTATGAGTTCTAGTAGTTTGGGGGTGGAGTCTTTTGGATTTTCCATGTAAAGTATCTTGTCATCTGTGAAGAGAGGGAGTTTGACCTCTTTGCCAATTTGAATACTTTTTATTTCTTTTTGTTTTCTGATTGCTGTTGCTAGGACTTCTACTACTATGTTTATCAACAGTGGCAAGAGTGGGCATCCTTGTCGTGCTCCTGATCTCAATGGGAAGGCTGCTAGCTTTTCCCCATTGAGAATGATATTCACTGTGTTTTTGTCATAGGCGAATTTTATGAAATTGAGGAATATTCCCTCTATCCCTATACTTTGAAGAGTTTTAATCAGGAATGGATGCTGTATTTTGTCCAATGCTTTTTCTGCATCAATTGGGAGGACGATGTGGTTCTTCTTTCTTCTCTTATTGATTTGTTCTATTGCATTGATTGATTTGTGAATATTGAACCACCCTTGGATCCCAGGGATAAATCCCACTTGGTCATGGTGGGTAATCTTTTCAATGTATTGTTGGATCCTATTAGCTAGGATCTTGTTGAGAATCTTGGCATCCATATTCATCAGGGATATTGGTCTGAGATTCTCCTTTTTGATGAGGTCTTTGCCTGGTTTGTGGATCAAGGTAGTGCCGGCCTCATAGACAGAGTCTGGAAGTTTTCCTTCTGTTTCTGTTTTTTGAAACAGCTTCTGGAAAATAGGTATTATTTCTTATTTGAATGTTTTGTAGAATTTCGGAGGGAATCCATCAGGTCCTGGACTCTTGTTTTGTGGGAGGTTTTTGATCACTGCTTCCATCTCATCACTAGTTATTGGTCTATTCAGGTTGTCAATTTCTTCCTGTTTCATTCTTGGAAGTTTTTTCCAGGAATGCATCCATTTCTTCTAGGTTGTTTAACTTACTGGCACATAGCTGTTGATAATAATTTCTGATGATTGTTTCTATTTCCTTTAGATTAGTCATGATCTCTCCCCTTTCATAATTTTATTAATTTGGGTCCTCCCTCTTTTCATTTGGATAAGTTTGGCCAGTGGCTTAACGATCTTATTGATTCTTTCAAAAAACCAACTTCTGGTTTCATTGATGCGTTCTACTGTTTCTCTAGTTTCTAACTTGTTGATCTCTGCTCTGATCTTGAGTATTTACCTTCTTGTGTGTGGGGTTGGCTTCATTTGTTGGTGATTTTCCAGTTCTTTAAGGTGTAAAGAGAGTTGGTATATTCGGGATTTTTCAACTTTTTTGGATGGCTATGTTTTTCCTTCTTAGGACAGCCTTTGCCATATCCCATAGGTTTTGGACTTATGTGTCTTCATTCTCATTGGTTTCCATGAATTGTGTAAGTTCTTCTTTGATTTCCTGGTTGATCCAAGCATTTTTTTTAAAGGTTTTGTTTATTTATTTGACAGGAGAGCGATCACAAGCAGGCAGAGAGGCAGGCAGAGAGAGAGGGGGAAGGAGGCTCCCCACTGAGCAGAAAGCCCGATGCAGGGCTGGATTCCAGGGCCCCCAGACCACAACCCGAGCCAAAGGCAGAGGCTTTAACCCCCTGAGCCACCCAGGAGCCCCTGATCCAAGCATCCTTGAGCAGGATGGTCTGTAGCTTCCAAATGTTTGAATTCCTTCCAAACTTTTTCTTGTGGTTGAATTCCATTTTTAAAGCATTGTGGTCTGAGAACATGTAAGGAATAATCTCAGTCTTTTGGTATTGGTTGAGACCTGATTTGTGACCCAGTGTGTGGTCTATTCTGGAGAAAGTTCCATGTGCACTCGAAAAGAATGAGTATCCTGTTGTTTTAGGATGGAATGTTCGGTATATATCTATGAGGTCTATCTGCTTCAATGTGTCATTCAAAGCTCTTGTTTTTTGTGGATTTCCTGCTTAAATGATCTGTCTGTTACTGAGACATGTGGCATGTTACAATCCCCTACAATTAATGTATTCTTATCCGTATGACTATTTTGATAGTTGGCTTATGGATTTGGCTGCTTCCATGTTGGGAGCATAAATATTTACAATTGTTAGATCTTCTTGGAGGACAGACCATTTAAGAATGATGTAGTATCCTTCTGTATCTCTGACTACAGTCTTTAGCTTGAAATCTAATTTATCTTATATGAGAATTGCTACCCAGCTTTCTTTTGAGGCCCATTGGCATGAAAGATAGTTCTCCATCCCTTCACTTTCAGTCTGGATGTATCTTTAGGTTGAAAATACATCTCTTGTAAACAGCATAAGGACATGTCCTGTCTTTTTATCCAGTCTGCAACCTTGTACCATTTTATGGGAGCATTTAGGCCATTCATCTTGATTGTGATCATTGAAAGATAAATTTTTATTGACATGTTGCCTGTGAAGTCCTTGTTTCTATAGATTGTCTCTGTAAATTTCTGTTTTATGTCAGTCTTGGGTTCTTTCTTCTTTTATAGAACTTAGTATTTCTTGTAGTGCCAGGTTGGTGGTCACATAATATTTTAAACATTGCAGGTCATAGAAGTTCTTTATCTCCCTATCCATTCTGAAAATCAGCCTTGCTGGATAAAGTATTCTTGGTTACTTGTTCTTCTCATTTAGTGTCCTGAATATCTTGCTAGCCAGAAATTTCTGGCTTGCTGTGTTTCTGTGGAAAGTTTGACATTATTCTGATGTTCCTCCCTCTGTATGTAAGGAATCTCTTCCCCTAGCTGCCCTTAAGACTTCTCTGAATTTGTGACTCATGAATTTCACAGTCACATGCTTGGAGGTCTTTCTACTCTTGTTGATCTCTCTGCTTCTGGGGCACAAACCCTTGTTCCATTCCCCAGATGAGGGAAATTTTCTTTTAGATTTGTTCAACTATATCTTCTAGTCCTCTCGTTCTCTCTCTCCACCCCATCAGGGATCCCAATAATTCTGACAATGAATCATTTCACGGCATCATTTATTTCCCTAATTCTGTTTTCATGCCTTCTAAGCTGTTTGTTCCAGGCCTCATCCTGATCCTTCCTTTTTATCGTTTTGTCTTGTAGATCACTAAATTGATCTTCTGCTTCATTTACCCTAGCTATTAGAGTATTTAGATTAGATTGGATCTCACTGATAGCATTTTTATGTTCTGCCACTTCAGCCCTCACTTCCACCCGTAGAGATTCTGTGTTGCTACTAATGGTCTTCTCCAGCATAGCCATTGGCTGGATAATTGCTACCCTGAATTCCATTTCCAGCATATGGTTTATGTCCATATCCAGTAGTTCTGTGGCAGAGGCCACCGTCTCTGAATTTTTCCTCTGTTAGGTGTTCCTCCTCCTAGTCATTTTGGTGAGAGGTGGTTCAGGGGATGTAGAACTGAATATATCAACCACAATCCAGGCTAGGTGCACCCTGGAAAGTTTTGGCATACGTGCTGCCGAAGTGAGCACGCCCTGGAAAGTTTTGGAGCAATTGGAAGTCACCACCAGAAAGAAAGAAAAAAGGAAAAAAAAAAAACAGCCAAAATGAACCCCAAGAATAAGATTTATATAGTACAAAATTAAAAACAAATGCACAGAAACAATGACAAAAGAATAAGATGGGAAGGTGGTTATAAACCCTCAATGTGGGTGAGGAAAGTTATTTCACTTCTTCCTGGGTATATCTTGTTATCTTTGTTAAAGGACTCACCTTTCAGAGACAGCAGATAAATTAAAACTGGTTTATATATAGGGGTAGTATTGAATAGGGACAAAGGACTACCTTGAAGCTTATATCTATATATATGTTAAAAAAAAAAAAAAGGTGTATGTATGCCAAAAGTTTAAGTTAAAAACTTATTATGGATTATGTTGTATTAAACCTCTAGTTGTAATGGTAAGTAGATTAAAAAAGTTAAAAGAACAAGGATCGTGAGAATGAATTTAAAAAAAGAAACAAAGAAAAGTTGTATCTATGAAATATACAGGTTTTGGGGCAATACTGGGAGCTTAACATACTGTTTTCCCCTGATGTTGGGGTTTTACAGTTTTATGGGGACCCTGTGGTTTGGGTTTTTTTGGCTTGTCTTCTGGGAGAGGGACGCTGCGTTGTTTTCCAGTCAGTCTTCCTTTGACTGAGTCACCCTACCTGCTCTTAAGGGGCTGGGCTTTTTCAGACTTTTGTTGTCTGGAGGTTTTTGTTCTTTGGTGGTTTTTTGAGCCTTTCTGGAGGGTTAGAGCAAAGTAAACTGTCCACACCCACACCTCTGCCTCAGTGAGAAGCCTCAGTTGGCTTCCCTCTGGATCGTCCAGAACACACAGACTTCCCCTCTGCAAACTCCACTGAACACCACAACCTCCCACAGGTGGTGCCCCAGCCACTGTCTCAGATATCACATTTCCTTATCCATTTGTCTATCAACATATAGATAGGTGGTCAACAGACACATGAAAAGATGCTCTGCATCACTCATCATCAGGGAGATGCATATCAAAACCACAATGAGATACCACCTCATACCACTCAGGGTGGCTAAAATCAAAAAGACAAGAAATGACAAGAATGCAGAGAACAAGGAAACCTCCTACCCTGTTGATGAGAATGCAAACTGGTGCAGCCACTCTGGAAAACAGTATGGAGGTTCCTTAAAAAAATAAAAATAGAGCTACCCAATAAAACAAAAAAAAAAAGAAAGAAAGAAAAATTTAACTACCCTATAATCCAACAATTGCACTATTAGATATTTCCACAAAGAAAACAAAAGCACTAATTCAAAAATATATAGGCACCTTATGTTTATTGAAACATTATTTATAATAGCCAAAGTATAGAATCTAGTAACTATTTTCAAAGCCTTGATAATGTTGGTGTTCTGTGGGCTGGCTTTACAACAATTTATAGATTTTATGTATCCTTTAAAGGTGTCTGTTTTTTAAAATAGTATTAGTTTATTATAATTTTTTAATCCTACTCTTACTATTATACATTTTATTGAAATAAAAATTCGGTATGACTGGTTAATGACTAAAGATAGGTTATAAAGCCATACAGATGATTTGATCCTGGTTACAGAAAGTGTGTGTGTGTGTGTGTGTGTGTGTGTGTGTGTGTGTGTAAAAGGTCATGTATAAAGATAATGCTATAAATGGATACGATTTGGTTTTTTAATATTTCTGTGCTAATATGCATTTCCTGATATTTCTGTAATAGATAATCAAATGCTTTATATATTAGACACATTATAAAAAACTTGGCCATTTAAGTTATAACTTTTCATCTTTACAAATAACACAGAGCAAGAATAGTTAATGAAAATGATTTAGGAATTAAAAAAGAATGATTTAAGAATTTTAAAAAGGAAAAAACATAGTGAAAAACAAAAGCATGTAAACAATTATGCAAAAACAGATTCATAAATTGCTATAG
>JAQQSY010004523.1:0-12261 GCA_028646535.1 Procyon lotor
AATGGATTATGGGCCTAAATGTAATGTAAGACATAAATTTATAAAATTTGTAGTAGATAACATAGGATAAAATCTAAATGACCTTGAATTTGGCCATGATCCTAAATACAATGCCAAAGGCATGATCCGTGAAAGAATGGACACTGTCAAGAAATGAGAAGACGAGCCACAGACAGGGAGAAAATATTTGTAAATGTCATATGGGATAAAAGACTGTTATCCAGGACACCTGAGTGGCTCGGTTGTTAAGTGTCTGCCTTCAGCTCAAGTCATGATCCCAGGGTCCTGGGATCAAGTCCTGCATCAGGCTCCCCTGCTTAGAGGGAAGCCTGCTTCTCTCTCTCTCCCACTCCCACTCCCACTGCTTGTGTTCCCTCTCTCTGTGTGTCTCTCTGTCAAATAATAAATACAATCTTTTGAAAAAAGGACTGTTATCCAAAATATATAAAGAACTTTTAACACTTAAGAAAATGAACAACCTGACTTAAAAATGGGCAAACTATCTGAACAGATACCTCACCAAAGAAGATATACATATGGCAAGTAAGAATATGAAAAGATGTTTCAACATCATATATCACTAATGAATTTTAAATTTAAACAACAGCAATACACTGTTATATGCCTATCAGAATTCCAAAATCCAAAATACTGACAACACCAACTTGTGGAGCAACAGGAACTCTTGTTCATTGCTGATGGGAATGCAAGATGGTACAGCCTCTTTGGAAAACAGTTTGGCAATCTCTCACACAACCTAACATTCTATTACTGTGTGATCCAGTGCCCATGCTCCTTGCTATTAACTAAATGAACTGAAAACTTTTGTTTGCACAAAAGCCTGCATACAAATGTTCCTCACAGTTTTACGCATAATTACCAAAACCTGGGAACATCCACTATGTCCTTCAGTAGGTGGATGGATAAACAGCTGTGCTACATCCAGACAATGGAATATGATTTAGCACTAGAAAGAAACAAGCTAACAAGCCAGGAAAATACTTGGAAGCTTAAATGGAATTTTAAATACATATTATTACGTGGTGGAAGACCACGTGAAAAGATCCATATTGCATGACTCCAAAGATATGACATTCCAGAGCAACTAAAACTTTAGGGACAATAAAAAGATCAGTGGTTACCAGGGGCTGGAAGGGAGGGAGGAAAGAACAGGTGAAGTACAGGGGACTTTTAGAGCAGGGAAACTACTCTGTATACTATAATCGTGGATACACATCAGTATTTAATTGTTGAGACCCATAGACTGTAGAACACCAAGAGAGAACCCTAAACTGAACTGCAAACTTCGAGTGATAATGGTGTATTACTTTGGGTTCACCCATTGTAACAATGTGTCACTCTGGTGGAGACCTTGAGGATAGGGGAGACCAAGTGTGTTGGGGGAAGGAATGTGTGGGAACTTTGTACTCTGCTCGATTTTTGCTGTGAACCCAAAACTGTTCTAAATAGCAAAGTCTACTAATGACCTAGAATTTTAAAATGCAGTGCTCAGCAGTGTTTGGGGCCAGAAGGCAGGACCTGCTCATTCATCAAGTCAGAGGAGAGCAGGAACACTTCTACCAAGCAAAATGCCTGGGACCAAGCTTTGTGATTTATAAAGGAAGATTAAGGTGTTGCTCCTTTATTTATGCGCTTGTCCCATAAATAAGAGAATCCCCAGCATGTGCTGAACCAGGATATGTTAGGCATATCGTTTAACATTTTTTTGTCTTTATGCTGTGTAAGTGTTTATTTCAGAATTTTCATTAGATTTTAAGTACATATGGTGGTGGTGTGGAGTTTAAGGTCAGGTGTAGAGGGAACATGTGGTTTCCTTATTTCTTTGTATAACTGGTCTGTTTTATGTGAATTTTGCATCTGCTTGAAAGTCAGGGTAAATTAAGCACGTAATTTAATATTTTTAATCTTTTTGCCTTATCAGTGTTTTTAAATTAATTAACTATTTAATTCAAATTCCATAGACCCTTACCACTTGAAGTGTGGCCCATAGACTGTGAGTGTCTGTAGTTTGTGGGAACCTGCTAGAAATGCAGGACCCCAGGTCCCACCCCAGGTGGGCTGAATCAGGACTCTCATGTCCCCAGGGGATTCCTACACACTACTCAGTTTGAAAAGCACCCTATAGGTACTGTCAAGCATCTCTTGAGTTCTCAGCCTTCTGCCTCCTTGCAGGCTCCTTTCCAGAATGGCAGCAGGTTGTAGGGATGCTGTGGCTGTTTGACCTCCTGGAGGCAAGGAGCAGAGATCCTGGGTACCGACTTCTTTGGTGCATGGGACCCCAAGGCAGCAATCCTGCTCCTCCACCTCCTCTTCCTCCTCCTCCTTCTTCCTTTCTTCTTCTTCTTTCTTCTTCAAAGATTTTATTTATTTTTGAGAGAGAGAGAGAGAGAGAGAGAGCGGACAAGCAGGGGGAGAGAGGGGCCGAGGGAGAAGCAGACTCCTTGGTGAGGAGGGAGCCTGATGCGGGACTTGATCCCAGGACCCTGAGATTGTGACCTGAACTGAAGGCAGATGCTTAACTGACTGAGCCACCCAGGCGTCTCATAGTGAACATTTTTTGTATATACATTTTTGGATACTTGTCTAGTTATTTCCTCAGGATTAAACCTTAAAAGTGAAATTGGATCTGGTGCAGCTTGAGATGGGCTGTATCTGTAAAATACGATAAGATTTCAAAGACATGGTGTACATAAAGGAGTCCATGTACTACACTCTCATTAATCATTTTTTATATATTTTTAAGGTTGTAATGATAATATTTTTGACATATTAGGCACATATGTGACTCCTAGGGGATTTTAAATGCCTCCCAAGGCTTGGGGTATGTTTCTGTTGAACAGGGCTACCTGGAGGCAAGCAGAACGTGGTCCACAGAAGAGTCATTGTCCAATGGAATAAAAACAGTGTTTCAAACAGGTCATAGGTTTCAGACACCCAGGGTCCTCATAGTCCATTCTTCTGGGCATGAACCTTAAGAATACCTTTACATGGAATTACTGGATCATATGATAATTCTGTTTTTTTAGTTTTTGAGGAACCTCCATACTTTTTTCCACAAATAAAATGAAAACACTAATTTGAAAAGATGCATGCATCCCTGTGTTTACTGTAGCATTATTTATAATAGCCAAGAAATGGAAAAAACCCAAGTGTTTATTCATAGATGAATGGATAAACATGTGGCATACCCCTCCAACACACATCACACACACAAATACAGACACCATGCAGTATTACTCAGTCACTAAAAAAGAATGAGATCTTGCCATTTGCAACAACATGGGTGAATCTAGAGGGTATCAGGCTAAGTGAAGTAAGTCAGTCAAAGACAAATACCATAGGATTTCACTCAGATGTGGAATTTAAGAAACAAATGAACAAACAACGAAAACAGAGGCAAACAAAAACCAGCCTGTTAAACACAGAGAGCAAACGGTGATTGCTGGACGGGAGGTGGGTGGGGGGATGGGGGAAACAAATAAAGGGGAATAAGAGTACACTTTATCATCACGAGCACTGAGTAATGTACATAATTGTTGAATCACTATATTGTGCACCTGAAACTAATAATATGATAGTATGCTCATTATATTTCAATAAGAAAAGAAAAAGAATGCCCTTAAGGTCATTCACTTCCTCCAGAAGAGCCTGCAGCCTTGAATCTCGCACAGCTCGGAGTCTGGGCACGATTCATAGGCACTTTGGCCCCGTCTGCAAGACCACCCTGGACTGCTGTCCCTCACCATGTGTGAGAGGGGCAGGGTGCCCTGCTGGGGCTGCCGCTCTTTGACAGCCCCATCCTGTTGCCCCCGGGGACTGGCCCTCTGGCCAGTGCTGGCTGGGCCTGGTATTCCTCTGGTACTAAAATTCTCTGAAACATTTCATAGGCTTTAGTGTGTATTTCTTTTCTGAGCTCTAAGGGCTAATAACCAAAGCCAGGACTCTGGTTTCTTTGTCTCCTAGCAACAGATTCTTTCCCCTAGCTCTTATTTATTTATTTATTTATTTATTTATTTATTTATTTATTTATTTGAACTTTTTGTTGACGTCTAACATACATGCAGAGAATTGCACAAATCGTTGAATACACCGCTCAGTGTGTGTGTGTGTGTGTGTGTGTGTGTGTGTGTGTGTGTGTTTTAAACAAAGTGAGTAACCAGCTCCCAGGTCAAGATGCAGAACCTCACCTGTACCCCAAGAGCCCTGTTGTGCCCCCTTCCAGTTGCTAGCCTCCCCAAGACTAATTCTGACGTTTTTAGCCTTATATATTAATTTTGCATATTGTTGGGGCACCTGGGTGGCTCAAACATTTGCCTTCGGCTCAGGTCATGATCTCCAGGTCCTGGTATCATGCCCCGCATTGGGTTCCCTGCTCAGTAGGGGGGCCTGCTTCTCTCTCTCCCTCTGCAGCTCCCCCTGCTTGTGCATGTGTGCTCTCTTTCTCTGTCAAATAAATAAATAAATTCTTTAAAACATTTTTGTTTATTATTTGAGCTTCATATAAATGGAATCACACAGTGGGTGTTATTTAGTGTCCTGATTTCTCGCCCTCAGCAGCGTTTGTGAAATACCATGCATATTGCTGAGTGGAGTTGTGGTTCATTTGTGTTCACTGCTTGCGGAAGGCTCGAGTGGGTGAATATATCCCATTTATTTATCAGTTCTGCTGTTGACGTGCAATAGGGTGGCTTCCCATTTGGGCCAGTGGGGTCAGGGCTGCCGGATGCATTCTTATATGTGGCTCCATCGGGATGGGTGTGGGTACCCCTATGCTGGGTATGGGGCATGTATAGGTGCAATCACAGTAGTTACCCCAGATTTCTGGGCTGTCGTCCTGGTGTCCACTCCCTCCAGTGGTGGCTGAGACTTCTGGTCATTCCTTGTGGGTGCTTCCTGGCTCTCACTGCAATGGTCCTTGTGTGGCTCCTGCCCCAGGGAAGAATGAGACAGTCAACTGTCCTTTGCCCCCAGGTTATTTCTGCCCCATCCTTCTTGTCATAAGCATCTCCACCCGGGCAGGGGCTGAGTAACAGGATTTGCTTGGACTTAGGTGTCCTCTTCCTCCTTGCCCAAACTCAGGGTCTCCTTCGCCACCACAGTTGGTGCTGGTTTTAGATCAGATTTAGGTCAGATCGGATTATCCAGTTTTAGGAATTTAAGATTGCTGGAAGCACATTGGATTTCAGGCTCCACATGAATGGGCCTTTCTCAGCCAGGCTCTTTTCCCTACTTTCTCCTCATGCTGATAGTGCAATTTCATCCTGAAGTGCTTTGAAGGCCACTCGATGCAGCCCATGTAGGCCAACATGCAGAATTTATCCTATCCTGTGTCCTCATGTTACTGCCTCGTAAGCTCGTGGATGAGCCCCAGAATAAAACAGGGGATAAGGGCAATAGTAGTTGCACCTCTAGCTTCCCAGCTCTGAGGAGAGTAGTTCTCGCTGCCCTCTGTCCCACCCTGACCACCCAGGCTGGAGATGCAGGTGTGGAGCCTGAATAGGACCAGGTACTACTCATTCCATTGTGCCAGAATGCTGCTGGGATGCATGGGTCCCTCCCACTCTATCCATCTTCAGGACACTCTGCTTGAGGTTGGAAGTCCAGAGAGTGTGGCAGGGATAATACACCAGCTGTCAGGACTAGCACACCTAACATACAGCCACACTGCAGTGAGTCAGGAAGAGGTAAACACAGGAAGGGTAGTAATTGTTGCAAAAGGCACATCTAGGGAAATAAAAAAATGAGATACGCGGAAGGAAGACATCCCCTCCCCCAAACATTTGGTCTCCCCCATCCTTAAGGTCCCCACCAGAGTGACACACTGTAACAATGGGTAAACCAAGAAAGGTTAAAAATAATGGACAAAGATACACAAGACAGGTACAGATGAAAATAAGCAATATTAAATCAATGCAGAAGGCATCAAAAAGAATGTGTAAGGTTGTTTTATGGTAAAAAAAAAAGGTAGATTCTGCAATTGAGTTGAATTTGTTCTAATCCTTTACAAAAAACATATATCCTCAAAATACATAGACTAAAAACTATTAAAAATGCAGTGAGAAATTAACAGAATTCTAATTGTAGTCTGTAGGTTGCTGATTTCTTTGACAGATAAGATAAAATGAATAAAGATATGAAACAATTTAATAATATAAAAGGACAGTTTAGTAGTTCTATACCAATATTCTGTTCTTCCAGCAGAAAACAACCATTTAATTCAGATCATGATGAACCATTTAAAAAATTGATTATATCCTAGATCTCAAGGAAAACATCAGCTTATTCCAAAACATAGAAATTATGTATATGTATGACCACCATGGTGTAACTTAGAATTTAATGAAGATACTTAGATAAGATAACGAGTTGTTATTTTTAAAAAGGCAAACAAATAAAGATGAGTAAATAAACACAGCCACTAGGTCCATAACCTTTGAATCAAAGGAGAAATCAAAACTGAAATGTCAGGCTCTTTTAAAAAAGCCCAAATAGAATACCATGTATATAAAATTTTAAGACACACAAAACAATATCATTTTAGGGAGGCTTCATTTGTTTTGTAAGTATAAAATGCACAGAAATAATTTCAAATACCGAATGAAAATTAAAAAAAAAAACCCAATAAGACTTTCAATCAAACTTCTGTACATGTTTGCACAGGAAAACTTATAGTTTCACTGCTTTTATTGTTAAGAAATTTTTTTTTAAAAAATGAGCTGAATGCACCACTTGAATAGGCTAGAGAAAAACCACAATAATCCACATACAACTAAAAGTAGGAGGAAATAAATACAAAATTGGAGATGAAAAATTAGGAAAGAGAAAAATAGTAGATTTGATGAATAAACCTAAGGGTTCATTCTTGGAAAAGCCCAATAAGATAAACAAATCATGTGATAAGAATAATCTTCCAAGAGCAGAAAAACAAAGAAAATATACTGAACAAAAACGAGCATGTAATGCAGAGATAAGCATTTAAATATAGTAAATTTTTGTGCAACTCTAATGTACTTGAAAACCTTATTGAAATAAATGTTCTTCTAGGAAAAGATATCATCACATTTTCTCCAGAAGCAGCAAAACCCCAATTGGGCTAGTGTCCAAGGAAGAAATAGAAAAACAACATTCAAGGAAATTTTTATAAAGGAACAGAAATGAGAGGAGATTTTTCCAGCTAGCTATTAAGATGTTATTACTGGTCCTTCAATTAAAATTAAATGCAAACAGATAGCTTGAAAAAAAAGTTTACCTATGGTAGGAAATGTATTAAAATATTCGATGTGTCAAATCTAACAAATCAATAAAAGAAGAAAGGAATATTCCAGGAGAAAATCAGTACAAAGGTAATGAGAAGTTTAAAAAAACAACAGCCAGTTAACATAAGGAGCATGGTTGGAGTCTTGATAAACCTCCCTAATAATTATATCAGTGGGATTGCTGACAAGATGATGCTTTTGTTTTGTGGGGGATCTAGACTTTGGACTTTGGTACTCAGGCTTGCATCCTCCCCGCCAATCCTCAGCATGTGATTTAGGGCCTGCTGCTTTAATTTGTTTTAATGCCTCCATTTTCTCACCTATAAAGTAGGCATAATAGGGGTCCCTGGCTGGCTTGGCTGGTAGAGCATGAGACTCTGGATCTCCTGGTCCTGAGTTGGAGCCCAGGTTGGGCGTGGAGATTACTTAAAAACAAAACGAAAATAAAGTAGGCATAATCAATCATTCCTGAGTCTTTGGATTGTTTTAAAGTTTAAATGGGATAATTTATGCACTGCTTTTTAATGCTACTATGCCTGGACCATGATAAGCTGTTCATGAATAGTAGCTCTCTGTGTTTCTGTTATTACTGGTATGTTATGTCAATAAGTAAAAATAGATTTGAAGAATGGTAAAACCCTTTGCTGGTGAAGATATGAAGAAACGGACTTTCCTACGCTGTCCCCTTGCCCTGAACATGCTCTTAGAGATCAGGGCCAGGGTCTGGCCCGTTTATTATCAAATCCTCAGGACCTAGCATAGCACCTGGCTTGTCACAGGTAGTATTTTTTTTCTGAACGAGTTGCAGTGAATGCTGCCAAGTCTTTCAGGCTCCTTGGCAGTGTAATTCCAAAGCCTTAAAGAATGTGCCTGTTTGACTCAGCAGTTCCATTTCTTGAAATTTATCTTGAGGGAACAGTGTATCATGAGTGCAAAAATATGCATATAAAAGCAATATAATGGGAACATAAATGTCCTCTTAAAGGGGATTCACTAAGTTAGTATTCCCACAGAGGATGCTGTTAACATTTCGGGCTGGTGTGTGCACACAAGAGCCATGCACAAGAGGGTGGTCCCCCTGCGTGGGCCCATGCCCCCAATACCAGTAACATTCCCCAGTCCTGTAATGACCAGCTGACACCTAAAGGGTGTTCTCTACCTCTGCTGTGGAATCACACCTGGTCATTACATATTATTTTGTAAAAGTATATTTGTTAAGGCGAGAAGTGTTTCTGACATATTAAGTAGAATGAATAATTCATAAAAATTCATAAAAAAACTATGCCTGGGTGGCTCACCTGACTGTCCAACTCTTTATTTTATTTAGCTCAGGTCATGATCTCAGGGTCACAAGATCAAGCCCCATATGGGGCTTCACGTTCAGCCTGGAGTCTGCTTGTCCTTCTCCCTCTGCTCCTCCCCCTGCTCTCTGTCTCTCTGTCAAATAAATAAATACAGGGTGACCCCCCTTTTGGTCCACATACATTTATGTACATGTATAGACAAAGTCTTTAAGAGTGTACAACAAGAAATTAACAGCGTAGTCTATGACTGGGGTGACAATGGGTCGTTTTTCTTATTGGGGTTTTCGTATTTTCCACAGTCAACACGTATTACCGTGAAATGAAATGGAGAAGCAGAAGCAGGCTGTGTCCCTGGTGCATCGGGACTGTTGGCCTTGAGGCTTGCTCCCCAGCACACGGGAAGGTTGCTCAATAGCCTCACTCCTCTCCCTGTTGCTACTGAAGTGGCATCAAATAGCAAAGTGCTCCAGAGAGGAGTTGATGTAACACAGCACTTGGTGGTTTTGAAGGCTCAGAGGGAGGTGATGGGACAGGTCAATATGGCCATGCTGGACCTTGGGTTGGCTGGACCTGAGTGGGCTTCCTGGCCTGTTTCCAGAAGCCAGAAAGGGGTGGAGTGGGTAGGGGAGGCTGTGAGCAGACAAGCACAGGCTAGACCTGCAGAAGGACAGGTCTGAGGCAGGCTGCAGCCGTGTAAGAAGCAAGTGCCCTATGGCTTCTGATCAAAACAGCCAGGGCCCAGAGTCTAGCTGGGGAATTGGAATGTGGTCAGGGGCAAAGGTAGGAGAGTAGGGCCACATGTCCAGCAGCCCTGCCTGGATGGCTGTATGGCCAACCACGAGGCCAGACATGACCTTCCTCTTTGTAGACTACATGCCGACTTCCTTGGTGCCCCCCGGGACAGAAGGCACTCAGAAGCTGTTCCGTGAATGAGGGTTCTAATGTCATTTTCTCCGGAGTTTTAGCTCAGAAAGCCTTCTGAAAATGAGACAGGGTCATTTAACTGCTCCCGTGTGAATCCTAATAGATGTGGACATAGACTTTTTTTTTTCCTTTTTGGGGGTGGTGGGGTAGGGAAAAGTGGATGTTACAGTCGTTTCTGAAGCTGTAAGCATATACCAAAATACACAAAATGCTTTTTTCAAAATATTCACTCATTACGTAAACAACCAGTTTCATTTTAAAACATTATTTTTAGAAATAAAAGAATTGCAGATTTTACTTGTAAAAATTACAGAGCTAAAGTTTCATCTTGAACCATATAATTTTCTGTCTAAAATTTATATGTAAGTATTATGTCTCTAGATTTCAGACAATTGTCCCTTGACATTTGGTAAGTTTGCATTTATTTTCATTTGCAGATCTGTCCCATTTTCCCTAAATATGATTATCTTGTCTGTGAGTATTTCTTAATAGACTATTATCTAATGGATGGAAATTGATGTGAACAGGATACAGATGCCCACCATTGGGCAGGGACATCACTGAGATGTGAAATAGGAGACTGACCGTGGGTCAGTCCGGCTTTCTCTTGGACCCGGTTTTCCTGGAGACCAGAAGACCTGCCACGTCATTTTCTCTCTGCACATCTAGAGCTGTGTCTTGCCTTGAAGTCCCCTCTCTGTCCCCTGGCTGTGCATTCTGTCTGCCTCGGTGACAGTCAGCTTCAGGCCTCTTGAAAGTGAATCATGTACCAATGAGCCTGGAGTGGACAGGCCCTTTGAATCCTGGTCCAAGTTTGGGACTGCAGGTGCTTACCAAGGGAGCCGAGTGGAGTGTGCCCCATTTCCCAGCAGCCTCATGAGCCCAGCCCTGGGGGAGAGCCATGGGGTGGGGCCATGGGGGAGTGGCTTTCCTGCTCAGCGCAGTGGTAATAGTAAGACTACATAGAGCTTGCCCACCATGAGCCTGGTGCTGGCATATAAGCGTCATCAGTCCCCAGTGTGGTCCTTGGAAGCAGTAGCTATGATTGGGACTAGGCCCCTGAGGACTGGAGGCACCCACTGGCCCCCAGACCATGCTTGTCCCCCACACTCCCACACTGCCTCTGTTAAAAAGCTGTCTGTGTTTTGGTGTTTTTTGGCATGAACCTGTGCTCTTTGTGGGGTCAGAGTCTATTTGAGATCATACAAGTTAGGGCCCACGGGATTCTGCAGAACAACAGGAAGGTCCCTCTATGATGGGAAAACAGGTTTCCTTCCAAAGTAAAAGAGGAAAAAAAATCAACGTGTTAACGAATGGGATCAGGCGTCTAGAGAACTCATGCCCCGTGAGGTGACTTTGAACTGTATGGTCAAGGAGGTTTAATGACACCCAAGTCCACGTGGGGTGACCAGGGAATATATAGATTGTTGGGGGTGGGGAGGGCTTGAAAGATCGGATGTAACCACGAAGCTGAAACGTTTGTGTGTGCTGAAGGGCTAATGTCTGTGGTCTATTTCTGGAGCCCCATAGCCTTCCTGGTGCCCAGGAAGATTTCCCCACAGCCTTTCTGGATGACAGAGCCCTGCATTTGCCCGGCGAGAACCAGCAGCATTAGGAGGGCCTGGCTTGTTCTGGGTCTCAATCCTGTGCTTCCCAGGTGGCCTCCTGCTTACCCTTCTGTGTGCTTTTCCCCTTTGGGTGGTGTTGGACGGTGCTGAGTAGCCAGGCTGCCGGGCATGTCCCCTCTCCTGCTAACCAGCAGGTGGGCATACTGGCTGATGAATCAGTCTCTTGTGGAATTCTGAAGGAAGAGCCAGCAGGGAGTGGTGATGGGATGGGAAGGGGCAGCTTGGGGACTAGGTGACATCCCTTCGGGGAGGGGGACCCGTCTTGCTTATTTGGTGTGTGGAAGCCAGGTTGCAGGGAAGGAGAAAAAGTGAAAAGTGACAAAAGTGGAGAAAAGTGAGGGTGACCACGGCCTGCTGACCGCAGTAGTGTGGCCAAGCTGGGCGCTGGCTGATTTTTGAGCGTGGTGCCTGCTGAAGGTGGTGGTCTCTGGTGTGATGGACCTAGACCAGCAGGCTGGGACATCTGTCTCTGGGCAGGGGAGGGGCAGGTTCTTGGAACCTGTGGCCATGAGGGTCCCAACCATTTGCTGGCTGCCTCGGGGTGGGAACCCAGCAGGACAAGGACCGTGGCCGGCTGTAGCGCTCGTGGCCACATGCAGCCAGCCCTTTCCATCTGAGCTTTAGGACCCCGAACGCCAGGCAGCCCTGGTTTTGTTGCTTTGTTGACTCGGGTGGCCGTGACCCCAGATGTCCACTTCAAGGGAAACACGTGTGTGGTTTGTTGTTGGCAGCTTTCCAGAGTCATGGGTAACCTCCCTCACCTACCCACCAGCTCTGAGTTTGGTGATTGGGACTTTTCTTGGTAGTTTCAATGAGGGGTTAGGATGAGGACTGGTCTTTATATGATGCGGGCCTTTGCCCTGATTTTTGTAATCGCTGGAGCGTGTCCTTCAGTAGGGCAGATGAAAGAGGAGTGAGCTTGCGTGGATTTGAGCAGTTTTTTTTAAGGCCCTCATGCTGCCCACACTCCAGGGGGGTCATCCAAGGTAGTCGTCCAAGAGACCCAGCCTTGAACGTGGGAGCCCCGTGTTTGGTCCTGACCGTCCTCTGTGCTGGGAGGTCTTGGGTTTTCTCATCTGTGTGTTGGATTGGGGGGGGTTGATGAACGCAGTAGCACTTAGCCCTCTC
>JAQQSY010004524.1:0-12261 GCA_028646535.1 Procyon lotor
TGGGCCCCTGGAAGGCCAATGCTTCTCAGCCTCCCTCTCTCTCGAGGAAAACCTTTGTGGGGTCTCAACAGGGAGAGGAAAACCCGAACAAACTCCGTAAAGGTCAGCCCTGTCAGCCCAGACAGCCTGGCCAACAGCATCGATCCCTTCCTGGGAAAAACCTCTTCTCCCACCAGCTCAGGCCAGCCACGAAGGCCTTCAGAAAAACAGAGACGAGAAAAACCAAGAGAGAGGGCAAGAGTGAGGGAGCGAATGCAGAATGCATCTCCTTTCTGCTTCTCGGGAGAGCCGTGGGCTTTGCAGCTGGATGGCGGTGCTGGGTTGGCCCCCGGAGCCCGGGCTCTGCCGCGGTCCGGCCACGAGGTGGCTGCGTGACCACTGGGGACTCAACTTGGTCCCCTGCAGACAGGACCCTGTTGGGCCTTTAGCCCAACTTCTGCTGTCTCCAACCATGGGACCGGAATGGAAGGACCCTGCAGGGAACCCAGGGAAACAACCCTAGCGTCGCATCTATGGCACGTCCACTGTGGACTCCGGGGCCCATGCCAGACCCCACCAGCTGGCTGTCCATCAGAGGCAAGAACTGGGGCCCTTGAGCCACCTGCGGCCTATCAAAATATATTAATGGTCAGCCCAGTGTTTTCAAGGGGCAAGGGTGTCATCAGCCATAAGCGAGGTGCGATTGTTGTGCCCGAGGCTTCCCATCATTCTGTACCAGTCTGGCCCCTGGAGAGACTTCCGTTGGAGACCCCGGCTATGCTGTGGCGCGTTCTGAGCAGTTCTGCTTCAGTCTGAATCTGCTCTCCTGCTGTGGTATTATTCCACAGTCCCGTTCCGATGCCCTCGTCTACGCACACGACGAACAAGACAACGTGCAATGTACAGATGGCTCCCGCAGCCTCACTGGGGTGCCAGACAAGCCTGACTGGCGCTCCCTGCTCCGGTCCCAGCTCTCGGGTGCCCCTCCCCCCAGGAGTGCCCACACGCAGCACAGCTGTGAGAAACGAGCCTGGCAGGGCCCAGGAGCCCCACTGTGCCATCTGACACCCGCAGGGTCGGGTCCCAGTGAGTTCTGAGCCACACCTCCCGTGGCTCCCCTGCCCCAAAGATCAACAGCCATTGCCCGCACACTCCCTTCATGTGGGGCCCTTCTCCAGCCACTCGTGTTGTGTCCTTCATCTGAAATGCCACCTTCCTCTTCTTCCTCATGTCCAATCGCCCAGCTTGTCAAGACCCAGCTCAAATACTGCTTTCTGCACTGCTTGTCCCTGCCAAGAGCCTTCCCCCACCTTCCCCTGAGCCCTCAGCCCCATGGCCCAGAGCACTTCCTGCTCAGACTGGGGGTGGGGGGTAGTTGTGACCCCCATCTCCATCCTTCTGTTGCTGAGTCTCCTCCTTGAGGGCGGGAACCAAGATGGGTCACCGTGTGTGACCGACGGCTAGCAAGGCTCAGCCAGCCCCTTCCAGTGTCAGACCAAAACTGCTCACGAGACCATACTGGAAAAGCATTTCTGAAACTCCGGTTCTTGATCTTTGGTAGAAGCATGAGACAGACAGAGAAAGGCAGCAAAACCCACTGAAGTGGGAAGGGCTGCGTCTGTGGCAGGGGCTAAGGTACGGGTCGCGCAGGGGGTAAGGAAGCCGGTGCTGACACACAATGGTGGCACCAAGCCTGGCTCACTGCAAAAGAGTTTAAGAGAAGTTTCGTCCTGTGGTTTTGCTTTTGTGTTCTTAACTGGTGCCAGCAAAACCCACTGAGAGTTATAGCTCAGAAGAGGGCACGACCCAACTGCATTCCTTGGGGCTGCAGCCGGGATGGAGAAATGGGAAGGGTGGTTATTTTCCTTATCATCCACGTGGCCATCAGAAGATGCTCAGTCTGGAAACCTGAAGGTTTTCCTTGAGTGACCTTGCCAGAGCCCCCATTCAGGACCTAAAACGCTAGGCTCCTGATCCCACATCGTTCAGGTGGAATAACATCGAACTATATTCCCAAGAGAATCTGGCTCACACACCTGTGATGGATATCTAATAAATGCACCAGGACTTTGGTAAATGTACTCAATTCAGCATCCACAGGGGCCCTACTACATTCAGAGCTCTGTGCTAGGCCTCCCGACAGGGTCTCAGGCTCTGGATCTAGGAACTCTGCATCTAAGGGGTTCTTAGACCCAGAACTAGAGATTTGGATATGAGAAAAGGGTGAGGCAGGTTTGGAAGCAGAGAGGAAGTTAGAATTTATTCTAGCTGGGATATCCAGGGGGGCTTCTTGTAGGAAGAGGCTGAGCTCGGGGCCTCAGTGAACATTCAAGCTTTATCATTGAGCAGGTTCCTGCAGCCTGTCCCTGTGCCCCTCCTGCCAGCCCTGGCTGTGTTCCCAAGAGTCCAAGCGTGTGCCCCTGTCACCAGGGAAGGAAGCCTGGGGACAAGGTCTCTGGCCCATCCGAAACGGGAGACCAGTTCAGCAACATGTGGTTTGTCAGCTGGGAGGGGTCACAGAGCCCGACGATGCAATGGCTAACATAGCACCCTGCCCGATAAGCCCAGAAACTCTTTAACAGCTCGGAACCACATTTCGATTTTTGCAAGTAATTGCAAAGCGCCAGGCCTGAGGCTCTACGTGGGCAGCGGTTCTTAATGAGAACTGTATTTCCTAGGTAGTTTCCTCGTATTTCAACAAGTGTCCCAAATGCTTGGTTGTAAAGAAAGCCTTAAGCTAGGAGTTAGGCCCCTGATCTCATTCTGTCTCCACCACAATGTGACAATGTGACCTTGAACATGTTTCTTTCAGGTTCACAGAGCCTCAGTTTCCCCAGATGGACAATGATGGGGTGGGAAGTAGATAAGATTGGGTTCCAATTTTTCTGCCGCTAAATACCTTTTCATGCCGGACTCCTGTCCAGAGGATCCTTTGCTTGCTTGAATCGTGAATCAATGCTGTGCCCCTTTAAAGTATTCTAGGAGGCCTTTTTGGGGGCAGATGAACCATTTCAACCAGGCTGACTGTAAAGCCCCCCCCCCTTTTTTTTTGTCTCCCAGACTCAAAAAGTGGCTCCAGCCTCCTCCAGCCCAGGGGGTGGGGAGCCCTCTAGCCTCTGAGCACATTCCCGGAGCCTTCAGAGACTCCATCTCCCAGCCTAACCTCAGCCCGAAGCGGACTTACTTTTCTGTGGCCTAGACCTTGGCCCGTCCCTGGAGCAGCCAGGGGTCCTCCTTGGAAGAGAGATCGCCTCCCCCTGCCGGGGCCCAGCTCGGTGCAGCGGCCTGAGCGTCCTGCCGCTGACTAATGAGAGGGAGGTGACGGTGTCATACCTTGCTGGGAAGTCACAGAGCTAGTCCCGACCTGAGCCGCCTGCCATCAAATTTTAATGCTGCCTCTGACATATTTATGGAATGCCTCACCAAGTGTTTGCGAGGACACCAGACAAGATTTACCTCCACAATTACTGGCACGATGCACAGGCTTTGCTGTGCGCTGGGAACCCAGCAGCCCAGAGGCGCTGAGCACCAGTGCGCCCCGAGGAATCCGCTCAATCCCGCACACCTTTCCTACCCCAGCACCTGGGGCGGCAGAGATGAATCAGAGCCTGCGGTCTGCGGGAGGGGGCAGCGCACACATCAATTACACAGATCCTGGGTGGCTGGGGACCCGTGCGGGGACACAGGTAGAGAAGCAGGTGAGGCTGAAGAGGGGGAAGGGAGTTCTTTCTCAGAGTGAGGATGAAGAGCGAAGCCCAAGACAGGGGCTCCGAGGGGCCTTAGCTGCTTCACCTCTCTCGGTTGCCCCTCTGCGGGGAAGGGTTCCCGGGCTCGCTTCTCTCTCTCCCCAGTGCTGGCCTCCAGACTCCGCAGCCCCCTTCCGGTACCTGCCTCCCCCTCCCAGCCTCTCCTCTGCCGAGGAGTGAGAGGCAGTCTACAGCTGCTCACCCTTCCTCACCGGGTCAACATGCCTTTCTAAGTTGCGTTGCTTTCCCAGAGCGGAGCTGCCCTTGGCGTGGGAATAATGGGCAGTGATCCAGGACGGGAGTTCTCAAACCAGCATCCTCTGGGGAGTTCTGAGAAACCCAGAAGACCAGGACGCGCCCCATGCTGGTTACACTGGAATCTCGGGGGTGAGGCCAGATATCAGTATTTGTCCACGCTTGAGAGGTGACTACAGTGTGTAGTGAGTTTGAGGACCAGGGGTAGCTACTCGAGTGTAGCCACATTAGCATCGCTGGGAGCTTATTAAAAATGCAGCATCCTGGGCCCCGCTCTGGGCTTCCCGAACCACAATCTACTCTAGAAGACGATCCCTGAGTGGCGTGTCTGCAGTGAAGTTTGAGAGGCCCCGCTAACACGCAAAGGAGTTTCCCAGCATCCTCAGGGACACACTCAAGTCTGGTCCCTGGGTCCTAAGGAGGCCAACCTCTAAGAACCCGAAGAAGGGCCATGGGTGTGGGTGAACTCCAAGCGGGTCATGGGCAGCTGCGATCATGGCCAGCTCGATCAGGCGCTTGTTCCGTGCAGGGAGCTGAATCAGGATTTCCCCTCAGACCCATCCTCACAACTCCAAGGACCAGGAGGCAGTCTCTTCTCTACCGCAAACTCACTGCAGCGAGGTCCTGCCTCAGTGTAGGCCTCAGTTTCCCCAGGAGTATAGTGACTCAGTCAGCCCTGAAATTAGCTGTGCTGATGGAGATCTCTTCTTTCGTAAATTCAACTGACATGTTCATCCGTGTCCTCTGTGACCAGCCCACAGACCTACTCAGAGGTGGCTTTGTGGGAAACAACCTGGGCTATGGGGGATGAGGAGAGAGGTCTTTGGGGGCCCAGGAAGGAAGAGTGGAGAAGCTTCCTGAGAGAGCAAATGCAGGGCTAGGTGGGGGAGCACCACAGGTGTGCTGGGGGGAGTTGTCTACCTTGATGTGAGGCACACAGCAGATACCCCATCGCCTTATTTATTCGCTGGATATTGACTGAGGGCCTAATAAGTACCTGGCACTGTTCTAGGCACTAAGGATACAGCCATGAACAAAAAAGACCAAAGACCTTGCTCTCAGCTTGTATTCTAGTGGCACAGACAATAAACAAAACAAGTAATTAATAATACAGCATGTATCATACATTAAGGAAAAAAGGTAAAGTGGTGAGATTTTGGATAGAGTGAGTACAGATGGCTTCATCAAAAAGGTGACTTTTGAATAGCAAGCTGAAGGAAGTGAGAATTAGCTATATGACCATCTGTGGGAAGAGCTCTCCAGACAGAAGGACCAGCAAGTGCAAAGGCCCTGAGGCATGAGTGTAGGCAGTGTGTTGGGAGAGCAGCGAGGAGGTCTGTATGGATGCAGAGGAGAGTGAAGGGGAGCAGGCAGAAGATGAGGTCAAGGAGGGAAGTGGGGAAGGGGAGATGATATAGGGCTTTGGCCTCGACCCTAAGTGAGCAAAACGGGGACATGTCCTGACTCAGATTTTAATGACTTGTGCCGGCCACTATGTTGAGCATGGACTGTGCTGAGAATGCAGTGGAGAGGCCAGTAAGGGGGCTAATTGCAAATGTACTGAAAGACTGACCTGTCTACAGAGCAGTCCCCTCTGGCCATTTGGAGTCTAATGCCACGAGGTTGAGAGGGGCCAGGCTGTGTGGCCACGCAAGCAGTCGGTCACCTGGCCTCAGCCAAGGACACCTACGGAAGGAGGCTAGATGTGGACCGTTGGGTGGGAGGGAAAGTACCTGGCTGTCTAGAACATCGGGTCAGCCCCTTCCTCTCACTGAGTCTCTGACAAAAGTGATAACCAAGGGTCCCCGCAGGATTGTGAGGAGGATTCCAGGAGGGTATGCATGTACCAAGTACCAACGGTGGGTAAACAGAGAGAGGGGGTGGTGGCAGGACACACTCCGGCCATTTACTGTCACAGACTGGGAATACAGTGGGGCGCTGCACCCTGATTCTCCACTAGGGGGAGCCTGGGCAATTCTTCCTAGAGCAGAAATGAAGTCTGCAGGCATCCATTCGGTCTCGCCCAGGGCATTTCAGCCATCTCCAGGATGGCCTTCTTGGGTGGGAATGAACATGCCCCGAGCTGTCCTCATCGTGTTTGGGACCTTCTCCTCAAGAACCCAAGAGCAGCTATTGAGACATGGGAACACAGACCCCTAGCGTTCCATGGGGCTTGTGCCCCAGGCCCCAAATAAACAAACCAAAGACTGGGCAGAAAGGCAAAGCCACAGAAGGCTGAAGGCGTGTGGCCTGAGGCCCCCAAGCTAGAAGACTTTTAGCTCACCCAGGCACACGCCTGCACGTTTGTTTCCGCTCTTCGTCCATCTGTTACTAAGCGTGACTTCTAACACTTTCCTGAGCACCTGCTCTGTGCCCGGCTCTATGCCGAGCTGTGGGTGGGGCTGCGGCACAGCAGGGACTCAGGCTCACGAGCCCTCTTTCGCCCCCCCAGACAGCCAGGAGCCAGCTGGGGTTTGGGATTTCTCAGGGTCTCTCTTACCTCTGTGTTCATCTGAAAGCTCAAGGGGCCCAAAGAGAGTCCCTTCAAACAAAGGGGCAGGGCCGCCATGGAATGAGTGGGCTGTTCACTGCGTCAGAGCCACCTGCTGATCAGCCAAGTGGGGACTGAAATCCCTCTGAAATCCACCCTGTGTCTTGGCATTGGGGCTGCATCTGGCTCGTGGGGAGGAAGGGGCAAGCTCCTGAGAAACAGCAGGGGGAACCTCGAGCCCTGTGGCTCCCCCCTTTCTCCTGCAGCAGCTCCTTCATGCGGCTGTCACAGATCAGGAAGGGAACATAAGGATGGATACAGAGGATCCCCAAAGACAGTCCTACCTGGGCCCACCTGGCTTCTCTTCCTTCAGCCCACGCTCATTCGGCCCCCAGAAGGTGCCAAGCACAGTAAGAGCGCCAGTCCCCTGCAAGGTGGTGCCACGGTGCTTCTCTCAGAAGCGGAGCTGGCTCTCGGGGCCCCACACCTTCACCTGTTAAAAGGGCTCTGGAGCAAGCGAGACGGGACTCCACCCGGCCCTGCAACTTGGGCGAGTGACTCTGTGAGCTGAGGCCTTGGCCTCCTCCTCTGTGAAACGGGGGGGAGATCAACGGCAACCTGGTGGGGCCGTTGTAAAGGGCACGCGGGTCCGGGCAGGACCAGCATACAGAGGCTCTCACTACACGGCACCTACTGTTATAAAGCAGGGCTTTCTCCCTCTCTTAGCCGCCCCACAGCCCTGCGAGGAAAATCATAAAGATGCCCCGCCATAAAGACGCAGAGCCTCAGGTCCAGAGAGGGGAAGGAGATTCCCTTCAAAGGCTGGTAAACCCGGAGGCAGGACAGAGGCCCAGGGGCACAGAATCTCGGTGTAGGGCATCCTGCCCACAGCACACACCTTCTAGCCTCCCCCAGTTCTCCATTACGGCTGAAGGAATTCCACACATCATTTGCACAGAGATGTTCCAGGTACGAGGGAGGGCGGGTCTTGTGTTAAGTCAAAGACAAAGGAGGGAGAGCAAGGCAGGATTTGAATTTGCCCCTCATGGAGATGCATGTGGGGGAAGGTGCCCAGGGGCCCTACTCTCAGAACCCACCTGCAGTGAGGGTCCCTGTGCTCCAGCGAGACCCCGAGCTGGGGGGAGGGTACCACAGCTCCACCCTGACTCTCTCCCATTGCCCCGGCCAGCCGAGGCTGGTGGACTTGAGCCCTAACCAGCCTCCCCCACCAACCCACCTGCCTACTTGCCTCCTTCGGCCAGCCGGCACGGTGGCAGGCCCTGCCTGCTCCCGGGGGAGTCCGCCGCCAGGCCTGATGGCGCTGACGGAGGGAGGGAGGCCGCTAAGCTGTCAGTCTGGAGGTGCCCCTCGGAGCCCCTCCTGGCTGGAGCGAGGAGGGTGGGCCGGCGCCGGAGCCGGGCTGTCAGGGCCTTCACAGAGACGAGGCCGGAGAGGCGCTGCCTGACAGCTCGCCCACCGAATTAGGACCATTTGCATGCTAATTTCCAGCGCTCTAACGGGCTGGCAGGCTGGCTGGGGTGTGTAGAGTGTGCAGAGAGAGGCGCCGCGGCCTCCCTGCCCGCGATGGAACAATGCTTGACTGATCTAGCTGCGTTAACGAGCAAATTATGGTAATTTTGTTATTACAAATGCATAGAAATTTCCAAAGCGGGCAGCCGTTCAGGGCAGCTCCCTGCTCCTCCCCACTCCTAAATACTGAGCCCCCTGTTTGTACACATGGGCCTGGCACCCACTCTAGGCACGGAGCTTCCCAGGGGCCAGGCATCCGTCGGAGCCCTCCCGGGGAGGCTGGCCGCTGGCCAGGGCCTCCCTTCCTGTCAGCAGGCGAGGCCTCGGCTCCTGCCTCCCCCAGACCTCACCTTCTTGTCCCCGGGAGTCCCTGCTTAGTCCCTGGGCCTCGCAATCCCGCAAGCCGGCCACAATCGAGCGGGTTTCTTTCCATTCTGAGTAGGTAATGTGGGTGATTCTCCCCACAGATGCTCCCAGGACTCGAGAAACGCAATTATTTCTGTGCTCACTCTGTGAACTGGGCTCAGCACCCGGAAAAGAGCTGAAGGATTGTTTCAGGAAGGAAGGAAGGAAGGAAGGAAGGAAGGAAGGAAGGAAGGAAGGAAGGAAGGGAGGGAGGGAGGGAGGGAGGGAGGGAGGGAGGGAGGGAGGGAGGGAGGCAGACAAGGAAAACCAGAACTTATCCCACCACTGGGGACAATTACGAGACCCCAGCCCTGGTCCGCTCACCGGTGCTGTAATTAACCTAAGACCCCATCAGAGGAGTTTTCTTGCCAACCGGCAACCCCTCCTGGCATTTATAATTGTCCACTGTCAAAATCACAATTTGTTCCAGTGTTTCTGGTGATCTTCTTCTTGATTAAAACTGTGTTTTTGGAAGCGCGTGCTGGAATGAGTCCAGACAGACAGTTTCCAGGAAAGTGAGCTCCCTGCTCCCAGCCGGGCAGCTGCAGGTGCAGAGCTGGGCCCAGAGCACGGGCCTGACGGCGGGATCCTGCCAAAGGGCAGTCCACTTGCCGAGGGGGCCTTGCAGCCGCGGCTTCACCCCCGGGCCTCTACATGGACCCCCCCAGCGGTCCTCCTACTTAAGAACAGGGATTTCAGGCTTGGGCTGATGTTCCTGAAAGGCCAAGACGCTGTCTCAAACCCATTTTGGAAGTTAGTGGGGACTAAATCATCAACTACGGAGGAGCAGGGCACCGCAGAAGGTTCTGCTCCGGGCGGCCAAGGGAGCCCCAGCCGGCCGGGACCCGCAGAAGAGCGCGGGAGGCAGAGACCTAAATGCGAGCAGAGACCTCAGCTGGGGTCGTGGCCAGATTTTTCTATTTGTCTGATTTTCTAATTGGGTCACAACTTCCAGAGGGAAAGCGAACCCAGGAAAAGAAAACAATCATTTCTTTTTGTCTAGCTCCCTGGCTCTGGGGGAAAAGCAGAGAGCAGGAGGAGCTGAGGCCTGGCCTGGCCTGCAGGCCCCCAGCAAGAGCTCTCATGGGCCCGGGGACGAGAACTGTCTGCATCCCAGGAGATGCTCTGGCAGCTGGCCGGGTCCCAGGGCTGGGGGAGAGATGTGGACTCAGGAAGGACATGCCAAGGTGGGGGTAGGTGGGTGGGAGTCCTGCTTTGGATTGTTCTAGAAGCCAGGTCACCCAGGGCCCAGCCCAGGAATACCAGACCTGCCTGAGGTCAGGAGACAAAATGCTCTCTTTTCATTGCTTCAGTGATAAACAGAGTGAGGGAGGCAGGGGCGTGAGGGGCACTGGTATTTCCCCCGTGGGAACCACAGAGCAGGAGGCTGCCATCACGAGAAAGCCGGTCTGGCTCTTCCTCTGATTGGCTGTGTGACCCTGAGCAAGTGCTTTCCTTGACCTCATTCGCACACCTGCAGGCTGATTTCCCAGGTTCAGTCCGACCCTGTCCGTCTGCGGCAGAGGGAGCTGTAGCTATGGAATGTGAGGGGGGCCTCTAGGCCTCTGAGGGAACGTGTTAGCACAGAACCCTCCCCACGCTGCAGAGATGCGCCCCAGGCTAGAAGTGGGCTCACTGCCCCCAGGGCTTTTCCTACGGGCAGATTCCCCCAAAGCCAGGGGTGGGGCCTGCAGCTGGGGTCCCCACCGAATCAATGCCTTCACTGCCGCCCCCCCCTTCCCGTTACCTGCCCCACACCCCCCACCACGAAGTCCTGGGTCCTGGCAGCTGATACACGGCTGGTCTCCAGGTTCGAGTCCCTTGTGGCCATTTTCCCAAGTTTCTCTGGCTTCTTCCTGGGGAAGAGTTTCCAGAACTCCCGTTTCCAGAACTCCCCCACTCAAAGTGCTCTCAGAAAGTCTGCACATTGACAAAGCCCCAGTGGAAAGCAAATTCCAGGGGCTGGGGGGATTTGCTTCAACCCAAGACTCCTGGGTACAGACAGACACAGCACCACCCCCCTTACCTAGTCTGCTTGTGCACACCCTCCTCTAGAAAGTGCTTTCTAGATGTTACCCTAGTGTTTCTAAGCATCAAACACCAAAGTGCAAAGTCCTTCCCTTGCCATCTGGGCTGGACCACCCGATAGCTGTGTGACCTGACGCGGACCACTTTTCCTAAGCCTCAGTTTTCATCTCTGTGAAATGGGGCTACGAACTGTGTCCTCCTCACACTACAGTGTGGCTCCTCTAAGATGATGCACAAAAGAGGCTTGTAAATCGTAAAGATCTGTCGAGATGGTGGTTCGTATTCTTCGCATTGTTGTGAACAAGACCTCGAAATGGCCACAACTGTCACGATCCTGAGCTGGCGGGACAATGCCCAAGGCATTTGTGACCTGGGATCGCTCTTTAGACAAAAGGACATGATAACACAGTTGTCAGTTTAAAATTTCCCTTCCGTGCTCTTTTATCTCTCTCACTCTCTTTTCCACTCCTTCCTTCTTTCTCTCTCTTTCAACCCTGGACCTACGTCTCCCTGATTTGGGTCCTTTATTTGTGCCGTTGCACATAGACTCCTTATAAAGAAAATTCATTTGTTCAGGGTCACCGCGTGGTTTTTCATTAAAAACAAATTACCCGCATTCAGGGAGGACATCTGGGCTTCGCGGGTCCCATTAATGACTATATTTCCAGCCTCCCCGGCCCGGTTGGGCTCCCCTTGCCTGTCACCCCGCGTTCCCGGCCCCGGGAGGACAATGAGAGTGACAGTCAAGTGAAAGGGAAAACATGAGGGATGAGGGCGAGAGGCGAGTCCCCTGAGAGGGGAAGGAGGGAAAAGTGAAAAAAATAAATAACTCAAACAGAGGGTAACAAGGGCCATTGTCTCAGTGTCGTGCAGCCAGGAGCCAGAGCAAATATTGGAAGAAAGAGCAGGGGCACAGAAGCCGGGCTAAAGCTCTGTTTAATTACCCAGTCAGGGCCCTGCGCCCCTGACTCTGCACTGGACAAGGTAGGGAGGGGCGTGTGCCTGATGCAAATGAGTTCCACCCACCTCTGCTGAGCGCCTACTGTATTCAGGGACAGAGTAGGTGGAGGATTCCAGGAGGCGCAATCAAGAGATGGGAGCACACCGCCAACTGCTCGAGGGAGCCCAGAGAGCCACGCCCTGGGGTGCTCCCAGGAGAGAGGAGGCCCTGGGGCTGAGGGGGAGGCGCACAGAGGCAGGATTCCTATAAGACAGAGAGTCTGATTTGGTGCCTAGAAGGACGGGTCAAGCACGGAGAGAAGATGGGGAGTAGGAGGGAAAGTACTGGAATTCGAAGTGTGGTTCTCTGGTGTCCCAGCTGGGAAGAGCCTCTTCTGGGCCATAACCAGGTCTCTGGGTCAGGAAGGCCACCGCAGCCCTGCCGGCACACCAAGGAAACCAAGACCAGCTCCCAGGCCCAGGGCCCATTCCCTCTCCCCATGGGCACCAGGGACTGGGTGAACTGGAGTGTGAGCGCCAGGTGCCAGGCCCGGCTGCTCCCCTCTTGGCTGGGTACCCCTGGCAAGGCGTGGTACCTCTCTGAACTCAGCTAGTCTGCCCCTGAAGTGGCCACAGACCCTCCACCCTCCCCGGTGCTTTCAAGCTGTGCCCTGGGACAATAGGGCTCCTGTGACACCACCACGCGGGCAGGTGGGAGGCCGCAGGTGGGCTTAGCTCACGGGCATAAGCGTCTCGGAGAGCAGGCGCCCGAGCCCTGCTGGCTCTCCGTGCCCCCGGAAGGCTCGGAGTACGGCCGGCGCTTCTCGGCAGAAACATCCCAGGTGGAGTGACCCACAGGCTTAGGGAGGGAGGTCCAGCCAGCTGGGG
>JAQQSY010004525.1:0-12261 GCA_028646535.1 Procyon lotor
TCCCAAAGCTTCTTCAGATTTTATTAATTTGCTTGATGGTTTACTTCAAAAGGATCCTCAGAAAAGGTATGTCCGGGTGGTATTTAATGTGAAGAAGAGGAATCTTTCTCCTTTCATATACTTCTAAATAGTACCGTTACATACAGATAGCTATTTAGATCACTCTTAACATAAACTCAGGTTTCTTTCTCTCTCTCTCTCTCTCTTTTTTTTTTTTTTTGGGGGAGTGTTTTTTTCTGTTCACAGGTTTTTTTTTAAGTTTTTAATTCCAGTTAACATATAGTGTAATATTAAAGACATACTTTAGAGAAAGTGAGAGAGGGTGAGTGAGGGGAGGGGCAGAGGGAGAGGGAGAAACAGACTCCCTGCTGAGTGGGCAGCCCTACATGCAGCTTGATCCTGTGACCCCAAGATCATGACCTGAGCTGAAATCAAGAGTCGGCTACTTAACCGACTATGCCAGCCAGGGGCCCTGAACACGCGGTGTAATATTAGGCTCAGGTGTGCAGTATAGGGATTCAGCAGTTCCATACATCCTCCTGTGCTCATCACAGCGAGCGCCCCCCCTCATCCCCATCACCTGTCTCACCCATATTACCACCCAATGTCCCGTTGGTAACCAGCAGTTCGTTCTCTCTAGTTTCTTGGTTTGGCTCTCTCTCTGTTTGCAGGTTTTTTTTTTTTAAAGATCTTATTTATTTGTCAGAGAGAGAGAGAGAACACAAGCAAGCAGAGAGGCAGGCAGAGGCAGAAGCAGGCTGCCTGCTGAGCAAGGAGCCCGATGTGGGACTCGATCCCAGGACCCTGGGATCATGACCTGAGCTGAAGGCAGCTGCTTAACCAACCGAGCCACCCAAGCTTCCCTGTTTGCAGAGTTTTTAATCCTGAGGAAGTTTTAAAGTCCATTTCTCCTTTAATAAATAGTTGCACAGTAGGTTGACAGATTTTGTTAAAACTCCCAAATCCAAGAGGGGCAGTTTTTCCCATTATGGATTTCAGGTTAAAACCATCTTATAGTAATGAACGAAGAATGAAGATAGTTCTGTTATAGATAGTTAATGTTATAGTTAATATAACATCAAGATAGTTAATGTTATAAGTGCTGAGTGGAATTTTAATGTGGTGTGTGTTTATGATATTCTGTCATAACGAGGGTACCAAGCATGAGGATAGTAGGCACGGTGTGAATTTTCTGAGTTACGGTAATGGCAGAAAGAATTCACTGTGGCAAAGTATAGGGGGAGGGTGGGAGGGAGGTGGGAAGTCCAGAGGGGGTCTCCCTGGGTTGGCAGACAAGAGCAACTGGTTTCTGCTTCAGATTCGGCCAGTAGGTAACTGGGGTTGGGGGGAGGTTAGGCAAGTATTTGGGGGTCTCTGCTTCAGGGTGTAGAATGAAGTCAGTTTAGTGTAGCATGTAAGGTAATCTATTCTCTGGCTTCCCCAAA
The DNA here is from genome assembly GCA_028646535.1 of Procyon lotor. NCBI lineage: Eukaryota > Metazoa > Chordata > Mammalia > Carnivora > Procyonidae > Procyon > Procyon lotor. Next base: position 1,446 of record JAQQSY010004525.1, read on the forward strand.
GAGAAGAACTGCAGAAGGAGCTGCTAATCTTTGTGTAAGTTGTAGGAGAAACTCCTTGTTCTTATAATGGAAGCTCTTAGGATTGCTGTTACTCTGCTGTCGTCTTCCAGACACCTTTTCATAGGATGCACATACACTTAATTTAGAATGTTGTATTCACATTTCCACATGTTGATATCCTTGTGCACTTTATTGTGTAAGCGGTACCACTCTGTAACCTAGTTCTTTCTGTCCACTAAGCCCTTCTAAATGGCTGCAGAATGTACACGTGCTAACCTTGAGGACAGTAAACATTTAGAGTATTTCTTAATTTAGAATATTCTATGGGCTGCAACAGTAAAAATCCTTTTGTGTATTTGTTGTTGTTCACCTAGGCGGTCAGCAGCTTTTGGAGAGATTTCTGACAGTGGGGTTGGTGGCCAGAGGCTAAGAACAGGAAACAGTTTGATGCCTTTGCTACATTCTTGGAGCGTGTGCTGGTTTAGTAACCCTCCCAGGGTTACCTACAATGGTCGTTGTTGACCTCACATTTGCTAAGCTGCCAGATGAAAAAAGAAATTTCATTGGCATTTTTTATTTCTGCTACTGAGTTTTAAGAGCCCTTTGTACAAAAGGGATATTATATGTGATTGTAGATTCTTTTTATTAATCATGTTTTAATTTTGATGGGTAGTTATTATTTTTTTCTTTAAGTGGGCTCCATGCCCAGTGTGGAGCCCAGCACAGGGCTTGAACTCATGACCCTGAGATCAAGACCTGAGCTAAAATCAAGAATCAGATGCTTACCTGACTGAGCCACCCAGGCTCCCCAAAGTGTTTTTATTTCAATAGAGACATTTTGAATAATTATATCTTCTCTTTTGTTTTGAAATTTCAGTCAGGCTTAACCATTCCATGTCTGATGATTATAACTAGAAACATATTCTATTAGTTGTAAAAACAAAAAAACAAACAAACAAAAAAAACCACAAAAAAACCCCAAATGCATTGAAAGTGAGTCTGGGTTTTAGATACAGCCTGAAGTCATTTTAATGTAGGTGAACTAGCTGGATAACATTTTTATGATAACTGAAGTGTGACTGTGGGAAATTATGAGGTTTATTTTCTCGTTTATTTCTGAAGCAGTTCTAAAAGTAAAGTCCCCAAAATGAAATGTGTGAAACAGGTAGGGTATATAGAATAAAGGATGACAGAATTACAGATAATATCTTATGTACTTACTTTAAAATTTTAAACTGTATAGACTGCATTCATAGAATGTTTTTGAGAATCCAAAATGTTTTCATCAGGCTCCATGGAATATGAGTCCTGAGACTTAGTTGTCAGACTCTTTCATTCTGTACCATTTAAGGCTTCTGAATTATTTTTTGTTTTGTTAAGAGATTAATTGTATACTAAAATGAAAATAGGGACACCTAGGTGACTTGGTCAGTTAGCATTTGACTCTTGGTTTTGGCTCAGGTCATGATCTCAGGATGGTGGGACTGGGCCCCGAGCCAGGCTCCACGCCCAGTGGGGAGTTGGCTTGAGATTCTCTCCCTCCTCCCCTCTGCCCATATGCTTGCTCTCTTGTGCTCTCTCAAATAAGTCTTAATAACAATAAAATGAAAGTAAGTATGAAAGAATTGCCGAGGTATATTTATAAATCATAAAATCTGGTAGATGGAGTTGGGACGTGACTTGGGAATTGTGTGTGACAAATCATGTGAAAATAGAAATGTAACATTTTTGTTTTATAAAGATTAACTTGGGCAGGCCTACTGCAGCATTCGTTTTGGAAGGATGCCTTCACTAGGAAAGATCAGGAATCAAGCACGGAGGATTCCAATGTCAGGTAGTGTATTAGCTTATCTTTGTGTGGGGGGCATGGTTATTAAATGATGGTACTGATTACTGTTCTATCAATGCAGCGTCAGTGACATGAGTTTCTCTGCTTAATAAGAGAAAATCAAACATCTGTTTAAGTTTTTGCTTAAAGAGTTTAGTTATGACCTTGTGTTCTCAACGTTGTTCATTTTCTCATTAGTTGTTTATTATCCAGTCAGTGATTTAGTATGATAGTCATAAGCTCTGGCCACCAAATGTGACATACATTCCACCTTGCAAGCACATGTTGGATCTCATTTCCCCTTTTGAGTTAAGTGTGGTCATGTGACTGGCTTTGGCTAATGACATGTGAGCAGAAGCGATGTGTGTTTATTCTATGTAGAAACCTCATGAGCCAGTGTGAGATCTGACACACTTCTTTGTGCTGACGAGAGGTAGCTGGGCGAAAATGTCCAAATGGAGTTGCTGTCAGCCTGGGTCTTCAGTGACTGTGACGAGTGTAGCTTCCCTGCCAGCCCTCAATGGCTGTGTGCAGGAGTGAGACCAAGGTAGGAGACTCAAGCCACTGGGATTTGTGGGTTCTATGTTACCACCGCATAACCTAGCTCTTGTCTGAGCCTGGGGGATATTCCTCATTTTTACTATAAAATCTTCTTAGCCCAGGCCACTTACACAAATGATTGTATTAAGAACCGGGCGAGAAGTGGTTAAAGAAAGTTCAGCTAATTGGCTTTGATCCCCCTCCACCTATTCAATGGTGAGTGGTTGACTGATTCTTGATTTTCATCTTGGCAAATTCAGTGTATTGGACAGAGAAGGCTGAATTTTAATAAGGTCTCTCCCAAACTTGGGTTTCTCTGATCCTGTGAGACTTAACCGTGTTCTCGCCACTGTGTTAGGCTCTGGGGGGCTCCAGGAAGTGGGGCCCTGGTCTTGGTCCTCCAGCTTCAGCAAGTCACAGAACACCTCTGCCCTTAGTTTGTCATCTTCCCTTTTAATCTCTGAGCCTTTGATTCCTTTTCTTGCCTTATTACCCTTACTAAGCCTTTTTCAGTAAGGTGTTGAATCAGGAGTGATGAAAGTGAACACCTTTGCCTGGTTTCCGCCTCTGGGATGAAAGCCTTCAGCCTTTCACCATTAAGTACAATGAGCTGGAGGTTTGTGTAGCTGCTCTTTTTAGTTTGAATGAACGTTCAGTTTTGTCAAATGCCTTTCTGTATCAGCTGATAAGATCATATGCGTTTTTTTTCTTCAGACTCTGATTATGGACTTTTACATACATTGGTTTTCAAATATTGACCAGGCTTGCAATCCCGCAATAAACCCCACTTAGTCATGCTATAATTTTTTTGTCTTGCTGCAGGTGTTTGGGGCCAAGTGGCAGGAAGACAGCAAGATGGGAGGAAAAAAAAAAGAGGAACAGGGATTTGCCTCATGTTCTTGGGATTCTAGCTATCTGATTTGAGAAGATGCCCCTCCCTTGGTTTTAAGCATCAGCTAGAAGCTGCTGCTTACCCAGCTAGCGCTGCAGGATTACCTGGAGGCTGGAACAGAATAAAATGGAAAAAGAAAAAATCCAAAAAAAACAGAACAAACCAGGGGATTTCCCCTTAGAGGTCCCTTTTCCTGTTCCTTAGAACAAAAATAGGAAGCTTCTCTTGGGGGGCTCTTGTCTGTACTCAAGGTCTTTGAGTCCAGGCCAGGCCATACTGGAAGGGATAAAAGGGAGACTCACTGTGGGTTTATTGGTACTGAGTTCTGTTTTCCTTCCCCAGTTACTTATTTTTCAGGGATAAGGTTTCTAGGCTGCGTACAATGCCTTTGGTATAGTAAGTGCTCATTTTAGCCACTCGGTGACCATACTTTCCAACTCCACGGGTTTGCCAAATGCTACCTGAAATTTTAATGGTCTTTTCCCATCTCTTCTACACAGAAGATGATAGAAAGCTCCAAAGTAAGTTTGTGTTGGCTTTCTCCTGTTGAACAGCAGGAAATTGATGGAGCTTCCTGGGACGCAAGATCGCAAGGAGTTTTTGAAGCCTCTGAGTGGACAAGCCAAGGGGGAGAAGGGCGGTCAGCGACTAAGTCACTCTTTCAGACTAGGTGAGCTCTCACTAGAGCACGTTCGTGCCACTCACAATGCTGATTGAGGGTTTCTAGTTCTTGTTACCATTCTCTTTAAATTTCTGTCTGCATCCTGCTCTGCTCATGATATTTTTGGTCCTTTACGGATAATGTTTTTCTTTCCTGCCACAGAAAATCAAACAGAGTTGCGGCCTAAAAGTACCGTTGGAGGTCAAACGAATGAGTCCATGTTTCTTCTCAGGTGGGTAAGATGACAGAGCAGTAGGGAATCCATGGGAGATGACAGTGAGGTCTTCCCGAAGCGTCTCTTGTCCTGGTGGCAAGCCTTGGTGTGCAGGGACAGGGGTGTGAATGCCAAGCCCCAGTTTCACTCTGCTCTCGGAGTTACTGTTAAGTTCTGGCCGATGGAGCATTGCTCTGGCTGTGCATTTTTAAGTTTTTAACTGAACCACCCATCTTTTCTATTCATAAGAGTTAAAAAAAAACCTCTTCATTTTGTACTTTCCCTTCAAACAGAATTGAATTTGAAATTTTAGCAGTCTCTTCTTTATTGGATAAAGACCTACAGGAAAGAACAGTTTTTTGTTTTTTTTTTTTAAGTTTTGTTTTACGTGGAAGCTTAAATAATGTTTAATAATATAATCATCAAAGAGTTAAATACCAGAATAGTATTTTAATGTGATTAAGATCAATATATTTAAAATTTTAGTAATACGTGTTGTGTTTTATTTATAGTTTTAGTCTTAGACACAAATAGTTTTATTTAATGACATAGGGATTATAAGAATAAACTAAAGTTTCCTGACTTGTTTTACCCTATTTAAATATAAAATACGTTAACTTTATCTATATACATTCTCGGCATTTTAAAGTCAGTTTCTAAAAACTTTGTATAATCTTTGGCATATTTGAATTAAATAAGGATTTGTTCAAGGAATGAATAAACAGATAAGTGAGAGAGAGGTGAGAATCCTGATATTTGGGAAGTTGAAGGAATTTATTGAAAAACACCCTAATTATCTGAGCAGAAAAATTTTTTAAAATGTGACAAAACTCCAAATTAGAGACATAGGTGTAATGCAGTGACCCACAAAGTCTGACAACCATTTTTAAGGGTAGTCGGAGTCATTAAAAATAGATGCAGATTATAACTTGTTTCTTAAATAGGTATCGAGATGATTTGCCATTTTAAACATTCTGAAATAAAATTGAATATTTTCCACCCTTTGTAGGATGTCTGGTCTATTTTGTCAATCCTGATACCAGCAGACATCTGAAAAATAAAATCGGTGTTTTTAAAGTTTCTGGTTAAAATAGAAACTGGTATATAACCTAGGTGCTATAAATGAAAGAGATAATAAAGTAGGAAATTGCTTTAAAGACATTTACAAAAAAAAAGGTGATAAACACAAATCAGAGTTTAAACATATGAGATCACCTAGAGTCTTATTCTGTTTTTTTTTCTTTTTTCATCAGGTGTGTTTTTTTCCTCCAGATAATAGTAAATATGTTAAAGTTTTTAAAATCTGAGTAATGTTGACTGGTTGGTATTTTCCAGTTCTCGTCCAACCCCGAGAACGAGCACTGCAGTGGGATTAAGTCCTGGTGAGGATAGGACTCAGCATTCACCCCAGAAGACTTCTCCTTCAACCAAGGTGAACATGGGGGAACTTTTTCTTTTGTTTTTTTTCCATATAAGATGGATTCAGAAGAATAATTACCAAGTTGGTCTCTGAACTATGATCTCAATGGTGAATTTTGCAATTAAGTCATCTTTGATGATCACTGGTTTTTCTGGTAAGTACTGTTAAGAGGGAGTTGGCTCATAGTTATGTCTTTGGTAACTGCTTTCCTGAGGTCTGATTGACATCCCATGCAATTCACCCAGTTAGGGTGTACAGTTCAAGGGCTTTGAGCATATTTGCGGAGTCAGGCAGCCATCACAGCACCTCGGTCCCTTTGAGAACATTCATCAACCAGCAAAGAAACCCCACACTTATTAGCAGTCACTCCTGTTTTCCCTCAATTTCTCTACCTCTCACCCTAGGCAGCTACTTTGCTTTGTCTTTATACATCTGTCTATTCTGGACATTGCATGTAAATGAAATAATACAATATGTGTTCTTCTGTGCCTTTTTCGCCTAACCTAATGTTTTTAAGATTCATCCAAATTATAGCATGTATTAGTCCTATGTTCCTTTTTAGTGCTGAACAATTACCTGTTGTATATGCCACATTGTATGTTTCCATTCATTGGTTGGTGGACACTTGGGTCTTTTCCACCAATTGTGCTGCTGTGAACGTCTATATACTCGGTTTTGAGGGAGCATGTGTTTAATTTCTCCTCATACCTGTAGGAGTGTAATCATGGCATCGTGTGGTAACTCCGTATTCCCAGACAGCTGTGCCATTTTACATTGTTGCCCAGCAGTGGTAAGAATGCCGGCCTTCCCCATCCCTAACAAAACTTGTTACTGTCCATTTATTTTCTGATTGTGGTAAAATAGACATTATTAAAATTTACCGTTTGACTATTTTTAGTGGACATTTCTCTGGCATGAAGTACCTTTCCATTTTTTGTTCAGCCGTTCCTGCCACCTATCTCTAGAACTTTCTCATATCCCAGACTAGACTGTGTACCCACTGAACAGTCTCGGCAGCTACAATTCTCCTCTTCTGCCTCCGTGAGGTTGCCTTGTCATCTCATACAAGTGGAACCATATAATATTTGCCCTTTTGTGTCTGGCTTACTAAACTCAGTGTGATAGCTTCAGGGTCCATCCATGTTGTGGCAAGTGTCAGTATTTCATTTCTTTTAAGGGCTGCATGATATTTCATTGTGTGTATATGTTTTGTTTATCTATTCATCCATCTTGGACACTTTGCTTGCTTCAGACTTTAGGCTATTATGAACAACACATGGTAACCATACTGGGGGATGTGAAATTATATCTCGTTTTGATGTACATTTCTCATGGCTAATTATGTTGAGTATCTTTTCATATGCTTATGCACTATATATATATATATCTCCTTTGGAAGAATTCAAATCTTTACCCATTTGAGTTGTAGGAATTCTTTATATATTCTGGGTATGTGACTTGGTGGTGGTGTCTTTTGAAGCACAGATACTGTTAATTTTGATGTAGTTCAGATTATCTTTTTATGAGCATGTTTGTTTTTGCTTATGCTTCTGGTGTCATAATTTACAAGCCATCAGCTACTTCAGGGTTGCAAAGGTGAATGCCCATGTTCAGCTCTTACCTTTGGCTCTTTAATTCATCTGAGTTAATTTTTGTGTATGGCATGAGGCAGGGGGTCCAGCTTCATTGTTTTGCATGTGGATTTCTATTTGTCTCTGCACCATTTGTTGAAAAGACTGTTCTTTTCCTCATTAATTATCTTGGCATTCTTGACTATCAACTGACTATAAAAGTGAGGTTTATTTCTGGGCTCTAGTCTGTTGATCTATGCATCGTTCTCATGCTGGTAGTATAGTAACTGGTTAGCTATTATATTTTAAGAGAGAGCACAAGGGCGAGGGAGGGAGGAGGAGGAGTAGAAGATGGAGAGGGAGAGAGAGATTCCTAAGCAGGCTTCATGCCCAACATGGAGCAGAGTGTGGGGCTCGATCTCACGATCCTGAGATCATGATGTGAGCTGAAGAGTTGGACATGCAACCAACTGAGCCACACAGGTGCCCCAGTAATTTTCTTTTTTTTTTAAGTAGACTCTGTGCGCAGCATGGAGCCCAATGTGGGGCTAGAACTCATGACCCTGAGATCAAGAGTTGGATGCTTAACTGACTGGCCACCCTGTTGCCCCTAGCTAGCTATTCTTGATCACCATGGCTTTTTAGTAAGTTTTGAAGTTAGGTATGATTCTTCTAACTTTGTTCTTCAAGGTTGTTTTGGCTGTTCTGGGTTCCCTCCATTTCCATGTGAATTTTAGGATCTGTTTGTACTTTGCATGTTTCTGTGAAGAAAGCACCTGGATTGTGATAGCAGTGACATTGAATCTGGGGAGTATTGCCATTTTAACAATGTACAGTTTTCCTCTCTGAATGTGGAATGTGTTTCTACTTGTTTAGGTCTTTAGTTTCATTCAGTCAGTTGTTTTTGAATGCAGAGGTATTTTGAATTAGTTTTTCCAAGTTATCTCTTTGTATTTAGTGCTTAAGAGAGAAACTTGCTTTCGGTTGGTACTGTAATTTTTATGTAACGTGAAATGCATTTGGACTGCATGGAACTTACTTCTGCATTGAAATGAACTACAAATGTATTATAATCTCATTCTGCTAATTGTTTAGTTATATGTGAGATAGAAAATCAGTGTAAAAGTAAAATGCATTTTGAGCACTTCCAAGATGGCCACAGGGAATAATAAGACATAAAAGGAGGAGCTAGACACTATCTTCTTTCTTTTGAAAGTGACACCAAGTGTTTGATGTGCTTGTGACACTGGCCATGTTGGAAGGAGAGTCTGGCTTGAAGTCTCCATGTGGTGCACTAGCTGCTCTTGCAGACCTTGGGCATTCGCTGAGTGAACTTGGCAGAGTAGCCAGCCCTGCCTGAGTCGATTGCAGAGTGCACCCTGCTTGGATCGTGGGTGATATGTCCAGCTATACATCCTCTTATCCACTTCTCATCAAAATGACTAGGAGGAGGAACACCCAACAGAGGAAAAACCCAGAGACTGCACCCTCTCCCTCAGAACTATTAGACATGGACATAAACAGTATGTCAGAAAGGGAATTCAGGCTGACAAGTATCCAGGCAGTGGCTAGGATGGAGAAAAACATTAATGACAACATAGAATCTCTAAGGGCAGAAATGAGAACCAGTATAGCTGATGTAAGAAGCGCTATCAGTGAGATCCAATCCAATCTAAATAGTCTAACAGCTAGAGTTATGGAGACAGAGGATAGAATTAGTGATCTACAGGATAAAATGGTAGAGAAGAAAGGTCGGGAGGACAGTTGAAGCAAACTGCTCAGGAATCATGAGAAGAGACTTAGGGAAATAAATGACGTCATGAAATGTTCCAACGTCAGAATTATTGGAATCCCAGAGGGGGTAGAGAAAGAAGACCAGAAGATATAGCTGACCAAATTCTGAATGAAAATTTCCCCAATCTGGGAAATGGAACAAGTGTTCATGTCTTAGAGGCAGAAAGGACACCTGCCAAGATCGAGTCTAGAAAATCAATGAGACACGTAGTAAAATTTGCAAATTAAAATTTTAGACAAGAGGTCCTCAGGGCAGCTAGGGGAAAGAGATTCCTTACATATGGAGGAAGACCCATTAGAATAAGGTCAGACCTGTCCACAGAAACCTGGAAAGCCAGAAGGGGCTGGCATGATGTATTCAGGGCACTAAACAAGAAGAACATGCAGCCAAGAATACTTTATCCAGCAAGGCTGGATTCAAAATGGATGGAGAGATAAAGAGCTTCCAAGACCAGCAAGGACTAAAACAGTATGTGATCACCAAGCTGGCACTCCAGGAAATATTAAAGGGGGTTTTATAAAATTAGAAAGAACTCATGAGTGCCTTAGAACAGAAATTTACAATCTATAAAAATGAGGACTAAACAGGCAACATGATGTCAATAAACACTTATCTTTCAATAATCACTCTGAACGTGAATGGCCTAAACCCTCCCATAACATGGCACAGGGTTGCAGAATGGATAAAACGGCAGGACCTGTCCATATGCTGTCTATAAGAGACACATTTGGAACCCAAAGATACATCCAGACTGAAAGTGAAAGGATGGAGAACCATCTTTCATGACAATGGGCCTCAAAAGAAAGCTCGGGTAGCGATTTTCACATCAGATAAATTAGAGTTTCACCTAAAGACTATAGTCAGAGATACAGAAGGACACTACATCATTCTTAAAGGGTCTATCCTCCAAGAAGGTCTAACAATTGTAAACATTTATGCCCCAATATAGGAGGAGCCAACTACATAAGCCAACTGTTAATCAAAATAGTCATATTGATATGAATACATTAATAGTAGATCTTAACATGCCACTCACAGTAACAGATCATCCAAACAAAATTGATAAAAAAGAGCTTTGAATGACACATTGGACCAGATGGATCTCATAGATACATACAGAACATTCCACCCTAAAACAGCAGAATACTCATTCTTCTCGAGCACACATGGAACTTTCTCCAGAATAGACCACATACTGGATCACAAATCAGGACTCAACTGATACCAAATGATTAAGATGATTCCCTGCATTTTCTCAGACCACAATGCTTTGAAATTGGAACTCAGCCACAAGAAAAAGTTTTAAAGGCTAAAGACCAACCTGCTCAAGAATGCTGGGATCAACCGGGAAATCAAAGATGAACTTAAACAATTCATGGAGACCAATGAGAATAAAGACACATCGATACAAAACCTATGGGACACGGCAAAGGTAGTCCTAAGGGGGAAATACATAGTCATCCAAGCCTCACTCAAAAAAATGGAAAAATCTCGAATACAGAGCTCTCTTTACACCTTAAAGAACTGGAAAATGAACAACAAATGAAGCCAGCCCCATGCACAAGAAGGGAAATAATCAAGATGAGAGCACAGATCAACGAGTTAGAAACTAGAGAAACAGTAGAACGCAACAATGAATCCAGAAGTTGGTTTTTTGAAAGAGTAAGATCGATAAGCCACTGTCCAAACTAATCCAAAAGAAATGAGAGAGGACCCTAATTAACAAAATTGTGAATGAAAGGGGGAGGGATCACGACTAATCCAAAGGAAATAGAAATAATTATCAAAAATTATCAACAGCTATATGCCAATAAGTTAATCTAGAAGAAATGGGTGCATTCCTGGAAATCCATAATCTTCCAAGACGGAAACAGGAAGAAATTGACAACCTGAAT
>JAQQSY010004526.1:0-12260 GCA_028646535.1 Procyon lotor
TATTTAGGGATCAAGCCCTGCATCCAGCCCCGCATCCGGCTCTCTGCTCAGCAGGGAGCCTGCTTTCCCCTCTTTCTCTGCCTGCCTCTCTGCCTACTTGTGATTCCTCTCCCGGTCAAATAAATAAATAAGATCTTTTAAAAGTATTTATTAAGTAATCTCTACCTCCAGTGTGGGGCTGGAACTCACAACCCTGAGATCCACAGTTGGCATGCTCCTTTGAGCCAGCTACATTTTTTATTTTTTAAATATCTCCTTCTTGTTTCATGTGTATAATACTTTTATTTCTTTTGACTTTTTTTCCCCTACTTTGTTCTTTCTGATTACTTTTGGTTTCGTTCTTTTGATTTATTCTGTTTTTTCACGTTGTATGTTTTCCTTCAGTGTTTGGTAATCTTAAGGTGTCTATTCATGTTTAAGTTTGGAAACCTTGTGCAAATGGACAGGGACCATCATTTGATGGGCCTGCTCAGAGGGTGACCTGACCATTTTGTTGAGTATTCCTGTGTGTAAAGTAATCTTTAAGTACTTTCTTTGGGACTACTGAATTTCCTCAGAGAGCAGAACTATTACCTGCCTGAGGTTTATGAGCATATTTCTAGAAATCAAATTTGGAAAGAAGACTGAGGGTTTCAGCATTCATAGCTTAAATCTCTGGTTTTAGCAAGGTTTCTTGCCCTGGCTCTCAGCTAAATATGCTGTCTCTAAATTCAGAGTTTTCGTAGTTACAGCTTTTTTCAAGGTAAACCTCCAGTCTTTTTGCCATGTGGGGTAGTTTTACTATCTTTAAATTCTTTTTTTTCTTTTATTTATTTGAGAGGGGAGAGTGGCAGAGGGAGAAGCAGACTCCCTGCTGAGCAGGGAACCCAACATGAGACTTGACTCCAGGTCTCATAAGATCATGACCTGAGCTGAAGGAAGACGCTTAACTGACTGAGCCACCCAGGTGCCCCTGTAAATTCTTTTTTAAAATCTCCTGTTTTGAAAGATGGAGTCTCTGCTGTGAGAGGTGGGGTCTGTATCCTCTCCCTTTGAATCTGAACCTGCCTTAGTGTCTTGCTTGTAACCATCAGAATGCAGCACTGGTGACACGCAGAAAAGGACACATAGTCTGCTTGGTTCTCAGGGGACATTCCCTCCGGGGAGAGCCAAGTCCCAGTAAGAAGTCTGACTGCTCAGAGATAGTCAAACTGGATAGACCACTTACGAGTGCTCCTGGGGACAGATCGAGCTGAATTCTCACCAGCAGTAACCACCAACTGCCAGTCATTAAATGAACTTTTAGGCGACTGTCTCCCCTGCCAATATCTGTGCAATGACCTGAGAAACCCCAAGTGGGAACTTCCTAGGTGAGTCCTCACTATTAAGAAGCCAATATTGATAACATTATTGTAAACTAAAACCCACACTTACTTACTCTGGTTTTCTCATATTTTAAAAATATTATTAAAATTTAATATATATTAAGTTGAATTTTTAAAAAAGATTTTATTTATTTATTTGATAAATAAAACAGAGCACACAAGTAGGCAGGGCAGCAGGCAGAGGGAGAGGGAGAAGCAGGTTTGACATGGGGCCTGATCTTAGGACCTTGGGATCATGACCTGAGCTGAAGGCAGACACTTAACTGAGCCAGCCAGGTGCCCCTCCTCATATTTTTTTAAATTAAAGTATAATTGACATTAGTTTCAGGTGTATTGTCAGGGGCCCCCCCAGGCACCACCTAATTCAATGTGTATACATTACAAATGCTTACCATGATAAGTGTGGTTATCGTCTGTCACCATACAGTTATTACAGTATTATTGATTATATTCACTATGCTGTACTTTTCATCCTTGTTATTTACATTATGAGGGTTTCCATAGTTTTTACCTAATGTCCTTTTTTTCTGTCTCAGAATCCCACTTAGGATATACTACATTGCTTATAATAATCATCACGTCTCTTTAGGCCCCTTTCGGCTGTGGGAGCTGCTCACACTTTCCTTTTTTTTTTTTTAAATGACCATTTCATTCTTGAGGAGTACTGGTCAGGGTATTTTGCACAATGTCTCTATTTGGATTTGTTTAATGCTGTCATGATTAGACTGGGGTTATGGGGTTTGGGGCAGAAGACCACAGAGATAAAGTGCTATTTTCATCACGTTATATAAAGAGAACATATTGTGAACATGATTATTGATGTTGACCTTGATCACTTGCCAGAGATATAGTATGTGTCATGTCTCTCTGCTCTAAGGTTCCTCTTTGTCCCCCTTTTCATTTTGAGCTCTTTGAAAAGGAAGTCTTTATGCCCAGACCACACAGAAAGGGATGGAAAGTGATAGTTCACGTATTTGAGTGTGATATAGCTACATAAACTATTTGGAATTCTCCTGCACTGGAGATTTGTTTGTTCTCTCCCATTTATTCATTTATTCAGTCATTCATTTTTATCAATATGGACTCATGGAATTTTTATATATATTTTTTTTTTTGGAATTTTTATATTTTGGGGTATAATCCAGTACTGCTTTATTTTGTTCCTCAGATTATTCCAGTTTTGCCCATTAAAAAAATAATTGTTTGATGTACCATAGCCTAAGAGTGGCAAATTAATTTTTTTGTTTCTGGTTCTTTCCCCTTGTCTTATCTGCAGTTTTTACTTACATATTTTGGTTGGTGTTACTCAGTTTATCACTACACTTAGATATTCTTTGCGGATTATATTTGTTGTCTTTTATTTTTTTTTTATTTTTTAAAGATTTTATTTATTTGACAGAGAGAAACACAGCGAGAGAGGGAACACAGGCAGAGGGAATGGTAGCGGGAGAAGCAGGCTTCCTGCCAAGCAGGGAGCCCGATGCGCGGCTCGATCCCAGGACCCTGGGATCATGACCTGAGCTGAAGGCAGACGCTTAACGACTGAGCCACCCAGGCGCCCCTATATTTGTTGTCATTCATTCATTCATTCATTCATTCATTTATTTATTTATAAATAAAAGATTTTATTTATTTGACAGAGAGAGAGAGATCACAAGCAGGCAGAGAGGCAGGCAGAGAGAGAGAGAGGGGGAAGCAGGCTCCCCGCTGAGCAGAGAGCCCGATGTGGGGCTCGATCCCAGGACCCTGAGATCACAGACCCGAGCCGAGGGCAGGGGCTTTAACCCACTGAGCCACCCAGGTGCCCCTATTTGTTGTCTTTTAAACTGGAGTTTTTCCCTCTTGAATTTGACCTAGGTTGCTATTAATTAATTGCTATGAATTATTATATGTATTATTGCATTTGTTGCCCTTGTTTTTTGATCTTATCTTCAATCTTTCTAGGTATCTCTGTTGTGAGTGGGTTTTTAAAAATGTAGTGTAAAAATGAGTTAGTTTTGTGTTCCAATTTGAGAATTATTTTTTAAATTGGTGAGTGTATATTTATCAATAAGACATGTCTTTGTTCTGAATTGTCTTGTTTGCGTTCTCTTTTAAATGTTTGAAAATTTAAAAATATATTACCATCTTTCTTTTGGGCATTTTTTTTCTTTCTGTGACTTAGATAATTTATAATCTCTGTATTTTTCTGCTGGTTATAATTATAAACTGAAATTCTTTCTTAATGATATCCCAAAGTTGTGGAAATTAGTTTACTTCTAATATTTAGTACTTTATCTTCTGATACCTGGTTTTTTGTTTTTTTAAAGATTTTATTTATTTATTTGACAGAGACAGAGATCACAAGTAGGCAAAGAGAGAGGGGGAAGCAGGCTCCCTGCTGAGCAGAGAGTCCAATGCGGGGCTCATCCCAGGACCCTGAGACCATGATGCAAGCCAAAGGCGAGGCTTTAACCCCCACTGAGCCACCCAGGCGCCCCCTAATACCTGGTTTTGATTTAATTACTTCTCTTTAGTGTATTCCTCTGTCATTTAATAACTCTAAACAAATATGACCATCTTTCCCATGAATGAGGAAATTCATACATGTGTGCTCCCTTTTACTTCAGTTACTTTCTAGTACCTTCCAGTCTGTGTTATTTTACTATTTCTTCTTCATTATGATTAATGTTTATCACTAATTCTTCTGTAGTCATTTCTTGTTGAGCAGTTTGTTCTCAGTATTTTTTACAAGAAAGGGCTTAGGAAAGTGAAATTGAGGGAAACTTCCTCTAGACTCTCATATTCATGGGTTGGGGGCTTCTGAATTAAACTGACAAAATACAGACTAACAAGAGAAAAGACAAAGTTTATTTGTGTTATATATGTGGGAAGTTAAACAAATGGTTAGAATTTAGAGTTTAGAATTTAGAGTTCCCCCTAATAGGGGAAGGGGAAGGAGAAAAAGGGACTCTCATGGAAAAACAGGACTTTTAGGAAAGACAAATTGGGTCCTTAGGAGAGTAGATAAGAGGTATGACAATGTTTGATTTCTCATCCCATTGCTGAGTTTATGTCACAGGTAATTGGAGTAAACCTCTCATTATTGGAAGCCTCCCCTGAAGGGGGATTTTTTTTCTTCCCTGTTCAAGGCTCTTGGAGGACTCTGCTTTGGAGGCAGAAAAGGGGTGTGGAGTTGAGATAAAGCCTTTCAAAGCGCCTGTTGATTCTCACATGTCTTCAGTGCAAAAATAATTTTTATGCCACTGTGACAAAATTTGCATCCCTTTACATGTTTGAAAGAACAACAGTTGAGAGATAAAACAGTACTTTGTGCTTTGCTTCCTTGAAGTCTTTACCAGTGTTTGTTACCCTCTGCAGTGTGCTTTGGAAGGCTGGGAATAACCTGATTTTGTCTACTCTGCTGCTGTAAGTGGCTTTATTTAAGAATGAGTGGAGAAGAGAAGGATTGAATTCCCATGGGATTCTTTATTGCCTTTAAAATCGAATAGCATGAACATACTGTGCTTTTCCCCCCAACCTAAACTGTAAATATGTTCCCCCAAATTCTTAGTAGATATGACTGTATAGTATTTCATCCTGTAAATGAGGGTTTATTAGCCTAAGCACTGTTAACATTTGACCCATGAATTCTTCACTGCCAGGTGTGTGCACTGTAGGGTGTTTTACAGGCTTCTTGTCCTCTACTAACCAGATGCCAGTATCGTCTCCTCGTGCCACTTGTGACAATCAAAAATGTCTCTAGATATTACCAAATGTCCTCTGGGGACCAAAATTTCTCCTGGTCGTGAATGACTGCTATAGATTTGGACCATTCCTTTATTGTTAGAAATGCAGGTTATTCATGTTTTAAGTAACACTGTAACAAACATCATTATACACAAAGATTTTTCTCTTTTGATCTTATTATGAGGAGTTACCGATTTCCGAATATGTAACCATTCTCTTTTTTTTAAGATTTTATTTTTAAGTAATCTCTGTGCCCAATGTGGGGATCGAACTTATAACCCTGAGATCAAGAGTTGCATACGGCACTGACTGAGCCAGCCAGGCACCCTGTAACCATTTTTTAATTTCTGTTTTGTTATAGAAGAACATATTTTTGATATGCCGATAGATTCTATTAATATTTTTAATCTTTTAAAATAGTAATACAATATTTATGTATAGTTATTTTATTTATTTTAAAAAAGATTTATTTATTTGACACAGAGAGGGATCACAAATAGGCAGAGAAGCAGGCAGGGTGGGGGGAAGCATGCTCCCTGCTGAGCAGAGCCCGATGTGGGGCTTGATCTCAGACCCTGAGACCATGACCTGAGCTGAAGGCAGAGGCTTTAACCCACTCAGCCATCCAGGCGCCCCCAGTTTGTTATTTTTTTAAAGATAACTTCTCAGAAATGAAATCACTGTGTCGGATTTTTCAGTTATTACATAATCTTGATATTTTTAGGATACATTTCTAAGCCACTCTATCATGATTGGCAAAGTCGCAGGTGGAGAGATTTTCCAGAGCTATTTTATAATCCTTGCTTTATCCAGCACTTTGGTTGGTATGAGGTGTTCTACCTAACCAAGGCTTACCTATTATTTTAATTTTGAAATAATTTTATATTTACAAAAAAGTTACAAAGATTGTACAGAGAGTTCCTGCATACCCCTTAATAGGTTTCCTTTAATACTGATTTCTTCCCTAACTGTGGTGTATTTGTCTAAATCAGGAAACAAAACATTGGTACTGTTCTATTAACTATATTCCAGACTTTGTTTGGATTTCACCAGTTTTTCTAGTAATTCCCTTTTTTTGTGCCAGGATCCAATCTGAGTACCACATTACATTTAGTACCCTTGCCTTTTGAGTCCCCAAACATTTATGTTACTATTTTTGATTTTTAAAAAAGAAGACAAATTTTAGAGGCATTTACCACTTGAGCCTTGAGTTTAGGAATGCAAGCTCTAATCCAGTCTGCTTTGGTGTGAATTCTGCCTTGCTATTTAAGTTGTATTGTCTGGTAACACTAGGTATCTCAGTTTTCTCAATTGTAAAATAGGAACATTACTAGCAGTGCCTTTACTAAATTGTTGTTTTATTTAAATGACACAGTGCATATCCATCTCTTCATATAAAGTCTGACATATAGACCTCACAAAAAATAGTAAGTTTATTATTATTGCTATTTATATTACCTTTGGTCAAAAGAGCAACATGCTAGTCTTCGGAAATCTGTGGGAAAAATGGTGTCCATGGCGGGAGGGGGCGGGGGGGGGGGTTACCTGGGTGGCTTAGTTGGTTAAGCCTCTGCCTTTGTCTCAGGTCATGATCCCAGAGTTCTGGGATCGAGCTCCACATCAGGCTCCTTGCTCAGTGGGAAGTCTGCTTCTCTCTCTCCCTCTTCCTATTGCACCTTCCCAGCTCATTCTCTCCCTCCCTCTCTCTCTCTCTCTCAAATAAATAAAATCTTTAAAAAACTGTGTCCATGGGCCTGAAGGACATCATCTTATTCTTTTTTGATAGGAAGCAGATGGGACTGACAGATTGTGCTGTTCTTAAGCAAGGCTTGCCAGTGTCCATGTGCCCCCTCTATGAAATAGCGTGCCAGCTGTAGGAAGGAGAGGGGGAATTTTGCAGTATCTGAATATCTGTGGTTGAAATTTTATAATTTACTGTGTCTAAAGATTTTTTGGTTGAAGGTCTCTTTGGGAATTGTTTGCTTTTGGGATATTTGTTTTTCTAAAGGGTAGAATGTTGGTGGAGCATTTAAGACAGCGTCTCCAACAGAATGAGTACCGTGGAAGTATTTGCTTATTCCTTAGAGCGTTGAATAAAATAAAAACATTTTATGATGCCTTGTTATAATGAGTCTCTGGAACAGAAATTAATTGAAAATAGTAAGAGGCAAGAGGACCATTAACCCTCTCACATTAGTCACCTGCTTGTCCCTGAAGGGGCTTGGTTTCTGACCAAACCCCTTTGTAATCTGCCCCCTTGTGCTGTTGAGACAGCTAAAGGTCCTTACCTTTGGCCTCGGGCTGATAGAAGTATGAGTAGTTTCTGGCATTTGTAATTATGAGGGAATGGAAGTTGTTTTGGAAGATTTTGCTCTACATGTCCTGCAATTTAAATTTCATTACAACCACCAGTATTCGAGTGTGGTTGTTGAGGAAGAAGTGGTCTTAATTTTGATAGAACCTAGAGAGACAGCATTAAATTAGTTTAAAAAATTTGGTTATCGAAAATTTTGGGCATACATAAAGGTAGAAATAATAGTATATATTGAGCCCCCATGTACCTGTCTACTTCAATAGTATTGACATTAAGAGAGTATTTTTACTTTCATTTATTTGTAAAGATTTTATTTATTTATTCTTGAGCAGGGGCCATGCTTATCTTCTCTGTATCGTTCCAATTTTAGTATATATGCTGCCGAAGCGAGCACAAGATTTTATTTATTTATTACACACACACACACACACACACACACACACACACACACACACACACACAGAGCATAAGCAGGGGGAGCAGCAGGGAGAGGGAGAAGCAGGCTCCCAGCTGAGTAAGGAGCCAGATGCTGGGCTCTATCCCAGGACATGATGGGGATCATGACCTGAGCTGAAGGCAGACGCTGAACTGACTGAGCCACCTAGGCACCCCTAAGAGAGTATTTTTAAATTGTGGTGAACCCTCATAATATTATCCAGTCCAGTAGCAAACCCTCCCCCGCTTTTAAAAAAGATTTATTTATGTTTGAGAGAGCACAAGGGGGCAGTGGGAGAGAGTGGGGAAGAATCCTCAAGCAGACTCACAGTCAGTGCTAAGGATGGAGCCTGACAAGGGCTCAAGTCTCACAACCCTAAGTTCACGAGCTGAAATCGAGAGGTGGAGGCTTAACCGACTGAGTCACCCAAGTGCCCTTAATACCAGCCATTTTAATGTGATCCCAGCTGAGCAGGGAGCCTGACATGGGCTTGATCCCAGGGTCCATGACCTGAGCCGAAGGCAGAGGCCCAACCCAGGCGCCCCTCTTTGTGTTTACTTTTGTGTGTGTTTAAGCCTCACTGATAATCATTTTAGTGGGGCTCACAATTTCTATTTGATGTTCCTCAATTCTCTCTTATTTATTCGCTCTTCTTTTTATGGTCTATTTCTGCCATTAACTTGGAAAGGACACTGACATTTTTATGTTGCAGTTACACCAAGATAATGATACATCTTGGTTTCCATGTATATATAAGCAGTTGACATCTTCAAATATAGAGGTGCCTTTTTTAAAATCCCTTTGGGGATGAGGAGTGCATGTCAACTGAAATTCCCAAATTAAAATTTGATTGCATCCATTCTTTCAGTATCCCTGAAGACATAATCTTTTACAAAATGTCTTAATGTTAACTAGACGCCTGTCTTCCATCCATTGGTTCTAGATCTGCCCTCTGAAATGAATGGATAAGGCTTTTCTTCTTTTCTAAGGATTCAGTATTCACCACCAGCTCTGTTAGGACTGAACACCTCCTCTATCTAGTCTAAGTATTACCAGCTTCTTCAGATGTTCCTCAGATGTTCTTCTAGTGTTGTTTTTTTTGGGCTATTTTTATTCTTCTGCTTGGGATATATTTGTTTGCCAGGGTCCCTCTTAAAATGTGGTTCTGTGAATGCAGTACTTTACATGTTTGACTAGTTAAAGTACTGAACCTTATGTTAACCTAGACTGCTGTGTTTCTGTTTTCTAGCTTTAATGAGCTTGAGTTGTGAGCTGTGGCTCAGCCGGTTTCAGTTGCAGTGCACCTCCCCTAATGTGGGCCTCAGCCCTTGCGGCTTCATTTGGCGCTCACTTGCCCATTTATTCATTCATTCCACAAGTATTTTACTGAGTGCTTACTACGTTCCATGACTAGTTTTAGTCCTTTTGACAGTGAATAAGACAGAGTTTCTCCCCTCATGGAACTTACATTCTTATTGGGGTAAAAAACAAAGAATTTAATGAAAAGAAATTTCAGCAAGCTATGAGTAAAGTAAAATAGTAAAATGAGCCATGATGGTGTTTGGAGAATACTTTTAGATTGCGGAGTCAAGGAAAGTCTCTCTGAGTTGACACTTAGGCTGAGATCTAGATGTCAGGAAGGAGTTAGCCATGCAACTGGGGATGTAGAGTTAAGGGTGATTCCAAGAAGAGAAAACAGTAAAAACAAAAGTCCAGAGATGGGGAACAAGTGTGACGTAGGGAGGGAGTAGAAAAGACGAGTGTGGCTAGCCAGCAGTAGGTGATGACGGAAGTGTTACCGGAAGTGAGGCCAAAGAACTAGACAGGGGTCAGATCGTAGAGTGCTGCACTAAGTTCAGGTTTTCTTCTAAATTCAGTGGGAGTCAGGAGTGACATGAATGATTTCATTATGTGTGAGAGAGATCACCCTGGAGAATGAATTACAGGGAGGCAGAATTGGAACCGCTAGTGAAGAG
Source organism: Procyon lotor (assembly GCA_028646535.1). Taxonomy (NCBI): domain Eukaryota; kingdom Metazoa; phylum Chordata; class Mammalia; order Carnivora; family Procyonidae; genus Procyon; species Procyon lotor. The sequence continues at coordinate 9,820 of JAQQSY010004526.1, forward strand.
GTGATTGTAGTAGAGTGCGGGCAAGGGCTGATGAGGCCTGCTGCAACAGGCCGCTTCCGCCCCGGATGGAGAGAGATGGACGGATTTGCGCCAGATCTGGAGATAGAACTGGTGGGATTTGTTGGTGATTCAAAATAGTGTGAGTGAGAGAGAGCAGAAGCAAGGCTCAGGCACACAGATATTTTTGTTCATGTGAAGAAACAGATTTGTTTCAACTCCAGAACAAACCTGGTGTACTTTTTAAAATATCTGGTGGTGAAGAGCAGGGACTCTGGAGCCAGACAGCCTGGGTTACAGTCTGGACAACCAGGGTCCCTTACCTCAGACAAGTTACTCGGCCATTCTGTGATTCCGTGCCCTCTATAACCGTACGACCGTCTATCTCAGGAGGGTGTTGTGGAGATTAAATGAATTGAGTGATATGGATGAAGTTAATATAGGCTCAGTGCCTGGCCATATTAAAGGGTCTATATAAAGGTTAGCTTTTATGATTTTAACGGTTTTGCAAGGGTATGTTAGCCATATGTTGAGTTTATACACAAATCCCTATGAAAGATGCAGTTCTATTTATTTATTTTATTTTATTTATTTATTTATTTATTTATTTATTTATTTATTTATTTAAGACTGTATTTATTTGACAGAGACAGAGATACCACAAGCAGGCGGGGGGGGGGGGGGGAGCAGGCTCCCCGCCAAGCGGAGAGCCCGATGCGGGGCTCGATCCCAGGACCCTGAGATCATGACCTGAGGTGAAGGCAGAGGCTTTAACCCACTGAGCCACCCAGGCTCCCACAGTTCTACTCTTTCATTGTATCTGTGTAGTTTTTGTTTTTCCTCAGGAGCACCTGTGAATTTGTTTTCTGCCATTGTGAAATGTGGAAAAATTGTTTTGCGTAGCTGTATGTTTGCTAGCTAAAGTCTGCATTACTGTTACATTTGTTTCAAATGCTTTCAGAATATGCTTATACTGCAGTCTTAGACCAAAGAAATGTCTTAAATGCCTCATAGTATAGCTTATATATTCATGGTGTCTGATGAAGAATATGTTAATGTTATACCTATAAATTTGTAAAATGCACAATGAGAATTTTTTTTCATCTGGTCACTTAAAGAAGTGCAGTTCATTTAGGTAGAATTTGATAACTTGTATTTACAGCTAGCAGCACCAAATATGTACTCTCATTCTAAATTCCTTCAAGAAAAGGATTTTTCCCTTAGTTATATGGCATGTGCATTTCTTTATGAAATTATGATACACTTTACCATAGCTTGATGTTATCTTCTAGATTCTGTTACACCTCAGTTTTCATCATGCATTGAGTGTAGAATTTATGGGTTTTTTTCTTTTTTTTTTTTTAGGGATTTGTTTATTTGACAGAGAGAGAGAGAGATCTCACAAGTAGGCAGAGAGGCAGGCAGAAAGAGGGGGAAACAGGCTCCCTGCTGAGCAGAGAGCCTGATGTGGGGCTCGATCCCAGGACTCTGAGATCATGACCTGAGCTGAAGGCAGTGGCTTTAATCCACTGAGCTACCTAGGTGCCCCATCTTTTTTTTTCTTTTTAAGATTTTATTTATATGTTTTTGAGAGAGAGTGAAAGAGAGAGCAGGAGAGAGGTGAAGGGCAGAGAAAGCAGCAGACTCCCCGCTGAGCAGAGAGCCTGATGTGGGACTGGATCCCACGACCCTGGGAACATGACCTGAGCCAAAGGCAGACGCTTATCTGACTGAGCCACTCAGGCGTCCCTAGAATTTGTGCTATTTATTTATTCTTTGTAATCGTAGGACTCACCAGTGAGTTTACTTTTTCAAGAAATGATATATTAAAATGAACAGGATATATCTGCTGGGTCTTAATTGTTCACTCTGTTACTGTAGGTGATTGTCTTTTTGATTTATTTGCTGAGGAAAAAACCTTTGGGTGTCAATATATCAATACTTATAAAGGTTTAGATTTTTATGAATTAGAGCTTTTGATTGCTAGAAGAGGATTCATTCTAAAGGAATTGTCCTTGTTGAACTAACGTTCATTTAAGGGCATTGAATTCATGTAATTTAATTTTATTACATTTATATGTTTTAAAATGGAAAGGGTACAATGTGGTATATAACAGAGAGCATCTCTTTCACTCCTCTCTTCCAACTGCTTGATCTCTCTTCGACGCGGTTTCCAGTTCTGTGTACACTTCCAGAAAATGAATGAATACACATCCTCACCAACACTTGACTTTTTTTTTTTTTTAAAAAGAAACTAGTAGTATCATAGTGTATTTATTTATTCTTAAGAATTCTCTACACCCAATGTGGGACTCAAACTCATGACCCTGAGGTCAAGAGTTGCGTGCTCTTCCAACTGAGCCAGCCAGGTGCCTCTCTTGTCTTTTGAATACTAGCTATTTTAGCTGGTGTAAGGTGATACTGTGATTTTGATTTGCGTTTCT
>JAQQSY010004527.1:0-12258 GCA_028646535.1 Procyon lotor
AAGTCAGTCAGAGAAAGACAATTATCACATGATCTCTCTGATATGAAGAACTTGAGAGGCAAGGCAGGAGTTTGGGGGGTGTGGGGGAGAGAAATGAAACAGGAAGGGATGGGGAGGGAGACAAACCATAAGAGACTCCTAGACTCACGAAATGAACTAAGGGTGGCTGGGAGGCATAGGGGTAGGGATAGGGTGGCTGAGTTGTGGACATTGGGGAGGGTATGTGCTATGGTAAGTGCCATGAAATGTGTAAGCCTGACAATTCACAGACATGTACCCTGGGACAAATAATACATTATATGTTAATAAAAATTTAAAAAAATAAATTAAAAAAAAGAGAGAGAGAAGTTAAAGCCTAATGTGTTTCAGTCCTATTACTAGGTTAATCTAAAAGGCAGAAATAAAGAAAATTTAAAAATTTTTAAATAATTTTTTAAAAAGCAGCTAAACCAAGTGATGTTTGTTTGTGGACATTAAGGAGTATTTATTAAAATTGTGTAAAAAATAAAATTACTTTGGTCATTATCTATTATCAGTGATTTCAAATTGAGGCTAACCATAAGAATCACTTGGAACCTTTTAAAACATACTAATGCCAGAGCCCCACCCTATACTGATTAAATCTCAATCAGCAGAGCCAAGTTTAAAGCATACCTGGGATTGCATTTTGTTGTTGCTGTTGACTATTTAGCAGCCATTAAGAACACAGCCTACTTTTAACTTATAGGACCGTCAGTTTCTTCAACTCCAAAAGAGGCCATAATGATTATATTATGTAGATATTATGAAGGTTAAAAGAAATAATACCTGTAAGGAGACTAAAACAGTGACACAATATTCATTCAAATATTGTCGGTGTTGGTGCTGTTGCTGTTAGAACTCTTGCTGTTCTGCATGGATATAGGGCCTATCAGTGCAACAGAAGGAACATGGTGTTCCTATGAATAAGAAGAATATTCTTCTAACATCAATCTAAGCAAGTAGTGTGCTATACCAGGAGATATAGGGAAAAGCAGCAAATCATATTTGGGTTTCCTCTGATAGATGTTACCTTACTGAAGTACCGTCATGCCAATATAGGGTCACAAAATCTCTATGGAATTCAGGGTTCAATTTTCTGGAAGAACTGATCAATCCCATTCATTCAGTTAGTCATCTTGAACATTCTTCCTCTATTTCTCTATATCAAATTTCAACCAACCACATAACATGTAGCAAATAATCCTATTTTTATATATGCATATATAAAATAAGCACATATGTCTACATATGCATATGTATAAATTTTTCATTTGCCTATAAAATTTTCTGTAACAGCTTTTCTACAAGAAGTACACACCATTATTAAATAAGTAAAAGAAGTTACTGTCACTTGAATTAAATAATATTTATATCCACTAAAAAATATAAAGAAATTATACCTTTCTAAAACTAAATTTGTAAAGAAGAAATTAGCACCAGGGTTTGTATTCTAAAAAAGTTCTGCTTTCTTATCTCAACTAAAAATCATGTTGACTTCAAATCAGTAAGTTAAGGCTATTTAAGAACTGAAACATACAACTTAATGATGCTACTTGCAATTATAGGAACAGTCTTTATAGGCATTATAAGTATTATGAATTATTTCTCTCCTTCATTCATACTTGCCAGGGTAGCTTATGAATTGGCTTTCAAGAGAAACCATTTTGATTCATGTATAACAAAACTTCACCTTGCTATGGGCAAGATTCCCTGCTCCATACTGTAACAATGACACTTCCAGTCAACATCACAACTCAGAAAATCATTATTAAAAACAAACACAAATCTCTACTGTAGAGTACGGGGTTTTAGTGATAAGCAGAACAAAAAGTCATCATGCACTTCTCCCTCAGATATTCCTGGCTCAAATGCCAAGAGCTGATTTAGACCTTACAACTTGAAATTTAATTATCTGCTAGCACATACATTAGACCATATCTATTTTTCCACAATGCATTAATGTGTTGATGTAATCCAAAATCAAACAGTGTAGTTTGATAAAGAAATCCTATCAACAGTTTTTTCTCCTTTGTCTTGAAGCATATTTGCCGCTAACTTTAAGGTTGATTTAGAAGGTTTTGAAGCAATCGTGTGCATTACTAGTATCTGTTTTTGCTTTGAGGAGTACAGCTCTAAATTAAGCCTTTGTAGTTTTGGTCTTTCCACCTTTGGCAACAAAAATCATCAAGTTTTGTACTAGACAGCATTAAAAAGGACAAAAAGGTTTCAATAACTTACTTTGATTATGTGACAAAGTTTGAGAGGGACAATACTAGGAACTAGAAGGAGAGGACTGCTGATACTCCTCATTAGGCTTTTCTACTTGTAGTTTTAAAGTAAAGTAAAATCATCACACCCACATGCTCACTTTTACCAGCATATACCAAATATGCATTTAATATTGTTCCATATTTACTATATTTATATTATTATTAATTATTTAAAAATTTCATCTATCCTTTATATTTCAATGAACCTATTTTTTTTTTAAAGATTTTATTTATTTGACAGCGAGAAACACAGCGAGAGAGGGAACACAAGCAGAGGGAATGGTAGTGGGAGAAGCAGGCTTCCTGCAGAGCAGAGAGCCGGATGCGGGGCTCGATCCCAGACCCCTGGGATCTGACCTGGGCCGAAGGCAGCCGCTTAACGACTGAGCCACCCAGGCGCCCCTCAATGAACCTATTTTTAACTATTAATACATTTTTGTGAACTGGGACTGTAACAGAAAAGTAACAACAACCTGAAAGTTTTATAAAGACATCTTAGCCAAGATATGTCATATCCTGTATCCCATTATTAGTTGAGATAACCTCTTTGCAATATGAAAATGTGAACAATAGATAATATGTGTATGTATATAAAAGCTTGTGAAAATATAATTTCTTATGTTGTGAAATGACTATGAAATGAACATGGACAAATTATTTCATTGCTTCTTTTCTCTAAAACTACTGAAATTCATGGGCCCCTTGATAAATTGCTGGGTCCACAGGCAACAAATGAAGGAAACTCTTATAAAAGGACAAAAACTCTAAGTCTGAGTTAGGACAGGTGGTTCAGGGAAGACAGATCTTTATTGAACATTAAAAAACTAAGTAAGTAATTGAGACACTTTCAGTAGCAACCCATTCATATCATAAACAATCCTCCTTGCATTTATTATTTTTTAAGATTTTATTTATTTACTTGACAGAGAGAGAGAGAGAGATCACAAGTAGGCAGAGAGGCAGGCAGAGAGAGAGGGGGAAGCAGGCTCCCTGCTGAGCAGAGAGCCCCATGCAGGGCTTGATCCTAGGACCCTGAGATCATGACCCAAGCCAAAGGCAGAGGCTTTAACCCACTGAGCCACCCAGGTGCCCTGCCTCCTTGCATTCATCTGTGACTGAGAAATGTGCTTCATCCAAATACCTTGTTAGGAAACACTGAAAGAAAGCACCAGACGCAATCACATTCAATGGAACTCTTGAGTAATAAAACTTAGATGCACAGTCTAGTCTAGTTTATATAGAAGTGGGCTTCCTTGGTACAGAATGACTTGTATGGTATCTGAAAAGGATCTTCTCTTGAGCAATAGCTCAAATAAGCAGAACAGAATACCGTATCATGATCTGCTTTCAGAAGATTTTCTTTCCAAATGTTAGTTTTATTTTTACAGCAAACTCATGCATGTGTGTGGCACCTGAAGATACAAATCCTAACGTAAATTCCCACCTTCTAATAGCCATACACTTCAGTCACAGTACCATGACTTCTTAAAATACATTGCAAAATGGGAGGCCAAGAGTCTATGGTAACAGAACTAAGAGCAAAGAAGATTGTAGATATGACATGGGAGTTCTTTCAAAACCAATAGGTACTTTCCTACTCCCTGGTATTACTTTTCATCAATTCTTTTCTTCATTTTTCTTCTACTGCAGTATTGATACAATGTTTGAATTGTTAATAAACTTGTTTCTACTCATTAATGGAACACTATAAGAGGTTCTGCTTTGGGGAAAAAAGACAGGGAATGGTTCTATAGACAGGTAGTAGAAAAATATAACATGGAGAAGCTACCTTCTACTCTTTTCCTGCTGAGTTTGCTCACTCTATACATATTGCAACTAAAATTGCCGTAGAAACAAATGTACTATGTGTCTCTACTTATTAAATCCTGAGGGTTTTCTGATATAAGGTTGGAATTGTTTTCCTAGGAAACACTCAGAAAAACAGAGTATGAAAAAAAAGAAAAGGAATATGGACCTATGTCAGAATGTTGTCACAATTTACTCAACACAAACAAATTATGATTTAATTGGTAGTAAATGGCTGGCTCTCATAATTATGTTTGCCTTACATATGATGGAATTGGGTGTTTACAAGTCTTGTTGCCTGTGCAGTTACCTGGAATTGTGGCAATTCCCTGCTCCCAGAGATAGTATTGTTAGGAGTTAGTTGGACAGGTAGGAAGTAAAGGCCAGGGTCCCCAACAAGAAGATGTAGAGTAAGGACAGCTAAATCAAAACAGCACAAGCATCCTGTTTTATAGCTTAGACAAGACCACAAGAGCATCCTCTCTAGCATCCTCTGCAGAAGTGACTTCTGCAAAACATTCCAAGACCAAAAAGAGTAACCATAAAACACCGGTCATTATCACAAGTTGAGGCAGTTAGTCTCTAAATATCAGCCCAAAAGACTATCAGCACCTGAACAATAACCCTAGAGGTGGAAGGGTGCCTGATCAAAGCCCTGATTGGCATGCTTTAGCAGCCAATCCACAAGGAGACCACACTCAGGATATTAGGATAGTTCTGCAAAAGAGCTCATAAGAACTCCTAAATTTTAGGGGTGCCTGGGTGGCTCAGTGGCTCAGAGGGCTAAGCCTCTGCCTTCGGCTCAGGTCGTGATCGCAGAATCCTGGGATCTAGCCCCACATCAGGCTCTCTGCTCAGTGGGGAGCCTGCTTCCCCTCTCTCTCTCTGCCTGCCTCTCTGCCTACTTGCATGTTCTCTCTCTCTCTCTCTCTCTCTCTCTCTCTCTCTCCCTGTCAAATAAATAAATAAAATATTTTTTTTTAAAAAAAAGAATCCCTAGATTTTAAAACGCCAAAATGGCAACCCTTTCAGGTCCCATCCGTCTCTGACAAGCTTTGTACTATCACTCAATAAACTTTGCCTTGCTGCCCACCACTCTTTGTCTTACTTCTTCATTCTCTGAAGTAGCATGCCAAAGAACCTCAGGCACTGAGGGAATAGAAATCCTGTAACATTGCAATCATGATATTGGAATAAATAAAACAAATAATTATTAATAGCTAATAAAATTTTCAATATCAAATACCAATTCTCTTTTTACCTGAAGTATATCTAAACACACACAAGAAAAATCTATTATTTTATTTCGATCCAATTAGTCTTTATTCCCGAATTAGTTTGACTAAAAGAAAAGAGTCCCCAACACAAGTGTGTCCATTCTGAGACCACCTTAAGTACCTTTATTTATTTTTCAAAATTATGCAACCAGATTAGCTTTGCACAGTGGCAGTATCGTAGCCAATGAGGTTTATCCGAGGCATGATTATTGCTAATTGAAAATTATGCAACCAGATTTATTAAATGGACACAAGTCAGTGAGAATTAATATAGGGAATAGTTTCTTGCCCAACTCCCCTCCCCATTGCCTTCAATAATACAAAGCTCTTATTCTTCATTTTTCCATCTCCTGATTGTCCTCTTGTCTTTTCTAGGATCAGTGGAGGTAGGTAGGCAACTAGAAGGAAAGGAGCAAAATCCTTTTGCTTATCTGGGTTCTGCTTATTCAGCTCTCTCTGGGTCCTTAATGATGTACATGTGTGACGTGCTTACTTATATCTTTCTCCCCGCAAGCCGCTCTTCTGGGATCTTTAGAGGACCTCTCTCCTTCATTGTTAAACTTTGATACCGTCTGAGCTCTTGTTCCCGGAGGTTGACCCCACAAAACCTGTTACTGAGTCAGCCCTTAATTTTTTTTTTTACTGAAGTATAATTAACATACAGTATTATATTAGTTTCAGGTATACAATATAATGATTCAATAATTCTATACATTATTCATCATGATAAGTGTACTCCTAGTCCCTTTATCTATTTCTCCTTATTTAATATGGTTTAAATCCTATGCCAAAGTCAGGGCCTTGGATTCATATGATTTATGCTGATAAATGATAAAGATAATTGTAATAATATCCCAACAGAAGTATTTATTGTTTCAGGCAAAATAAATAATCTTGGCTGAATTAAACCAAATGTTGAGATGACTATTACTGTGTACATTTCAAAGTAGGCATAAGCTTCACAAAATGAATCAAACTCAACAACTGTTACTACTGCAGAGTTACGTATCAAGGACTACTGTGAAAGGTCATTCATCAGTCTTTGCTTACACACATAGGAAGTAAAACCAATAATCTGTCTTTTGTTTATAAAGATGTGACTACTTTAAAATTTTTATTTACTTTTTAATTGAGGATTTCTTAAACACTTGTCTTAAAATAGTAATTTTGGATGATCTACAAAAGAGTATATTTTAAAGACTTCTATATAAAAAGGGATTTATTGTAATCCATGCATGTTCTAGCTCACTTCTACAACTTCATCTTTCATATGTTCACACAGTCTCACCTACAAACTTCATTCCAGCCACACTGAAGAGTCTGCACATCCATGAACCTGCCACACACTCTGTTGGGTTTTTGGTTTTTGTTTTGTTTTTTTTTAATTTCCAAGCCTTTTTTTCCTTCTTTCTACAATACCCTTAACACTTCCTCCTCTGGCTAATATCTACTCACCTTTTCAGTGCCATTTTGCCCGACATGTCCAGAAGAAGCCTTTTCTCGGCTTGGGCTAGGTGCCCATCCTGTATGGCTCTATACCTCTCTGTAGTAATTTACTTCAATTATTGTAATTGTTGTACAGTAACAGCAATTATTGTACAGTATTAAAAATATCTGATGACCTACCTGCCTCTCCCTTTATACCCATATATTCTCTGAGGACAGGGAGGATTTGGTGATTACTTTTATACCTCTAGCATCTGGACCAATAGGAAGTACTAACTAAATATATCAGGATACAAGACAAACTGTTTACTCAATGTTATTTCTTAGAAGAGAGGTTCCACATTATGAAACATATTCCCAATTAACAAAGTACTATTTGGGAAAAATGTATTAGCTAGAAATGACCTCAATCAGTATTAGTCTTAGATGGTCTTACAGGTCATTCTGAAAGAATATTTTAAAATAGAGACAAAAAAATTAATGCACGTTTAGTGTTTCTTCCTGGCAATTTAATTCACAATTGTATTAGATATCAATGTAAATAAGACTTTCAAATGTCACTTAGAAAAGCAAAGAACTATATTGTTACTTCATAGTGGTCATGATATACACTTGAGGGACTGTTAAAAAGAATTCCCTAGGGTTATGCAAATAGCATTTGTGTCTTATGATGACATTTTAAGTAATAGCATCAAGCTTGGATTTAAAATATACTATAACTAAATTAAACTTAAGTAAAACCAAAGATAGACTTAAGAAAACTTTGAAAAAGATGCTAATTTTAAATATATGAAGAATCTGAATATAACTTCCATAAAATTAGAATTGAACAAATAATATAAGAATATTATAATATCATTTTGTGTTACATTATTTTTAATTATACATATGTTACTCAATTACCAAGATAGGTAAGCTAACATTTATCTATTGCATCCAAAGTTTCCCCCAAAGTTTTTTCTTCCATGATAAAACAAGGAACCCATTGACTTATAGTCAGATATTTTATTTGGGGTTATCTATGGAATCTGAAAAATATATTACTAAATGAGTGAATGAATGAACTAAGCTCTCTTCCATCTTCTCTTAGAAATCAAAATGTATTATGTTATCAAACAATTTATGCAAGGACAATTTATAAAACATTTTACAAATTAAGACAACTTGGGAATATGTGCATTTACATGATTGATCCTCTATATCTCACAATCATTTCTTAAATTTTCTTTCACTTTCTATAATCCCTGCCATAAATATTCAAGCACATACCATCTCACAAATATAGGCTAATTGGCATATAAATTTAGGGAACTTCTCAACAAAATTTTTATGTATGGATACTAGTTCTGATTAAAGGCTATGATAAAATGTCAACTAATATGGACATATGCTAGAATATTACCATGTAGTTTTATCTACAGAGAAGAGTAACAATAAAAGGATGGTAATAAAATGAAAGCTACTACAAAATTCAATCAGAACAACAGAAAGTTAAGTCAGTCCAAAACCATAGGAAGACAAATATTTTGTTCATATTTTATACATTGTTTATCTGCTTATTTATTGGATGGAAGAGGTTTTTATGTTCTTTATAGATTTTGGACAGCAACCCTTTATCAGACTTGTCATTTTCAAATATCTTCTCCCATTCTGTAGGTTGCCTTCTAGTTTTGTTGACTATTTCCCTTGCCTCTGGAGGCATGTGTAATAAGAAGTTGCTATGGCCAAGGTCAAAAAGGTTGCTGCCTATGCTCTCCTCTAGGGTTTTGATGGTTTCCTATCTCACATTTAGATTTTTTCATCCGTTCTGAAGTTATCTGTGTGTATGATATAAGAAAGTGGTCCAGTTTCATTCTTTTGCATATAGCTGTCCAGTTGTCCCAACACTATTTGTTGAAGAGACTGTCTTTTCTTTACCATTGGATATTCTTCTCTGCTTTGTCGAAGATTAGTTGACCATATAGTTGTTGGTCCATTTCTGGTTTTTCCATTCTGTTCCATTGATTTATGTGTCTGTTTTTGTGCCAGTACCATACTGTATCAATCACTAAAGCTTTGTCATATAGCTTGAAGTCTGGAAATGTGATGCCTCCAGCTTTGCCTTTCTTTTTCAAGATTACTTTGGCTACTCAGGGTCTTTTGTGGTTCTACACAAATTTTAGGATTGTTTGTTCTAGCTCTGTGAAACATGCTGGTAGTATTTTGATAGAGACTGCATTAAATGTGTAGATTGCTTTGGTTAATAGAGACGTTTTAACAATATTTGTTCTTCCAACCCATGAGCAAGGGATGTTTTTCCATTTCTTTGTGTCGTAAATGTTCTATAGTTTTCAGCGAACAGATCTTTTATGGGTTTGGTTAGGTTTATTCCTAGCTCTCTTATGGGTTTTGGTGCAATTGTAAAATGTGATTGATTTCTTGATTTATCTTTCTGCTCCTTCATTATTGGTGCATAGAAATGCCACAGGTTTCTGTATGTTGATTTTGTATTCTGCTGCTTGACTGAATACATGTATCAGTTCTAGCAATTTTTTGGTGGAGTCTTTGGGTTTTCTACAGAGTATCACATCACCTGCAAATAGTGAGAGTTTGACTTCTTCCTTGTCAATTTGGATGACTTTTATTTCTTTTTGTTGTCTGATTGCTGGGGCTAGGACTTCCAGTACTGTGTTAAATAATAGTGGTATGAGTGGACATCCCTGTCTTATCCCTGAACACAGAGGAAAAGCTCTCAGTTTTCCCCCATTGAGAATTGTATTAGCTGTGGGTCCTTCGTATATGGCCTTTATGATGTTAAGATATGTTCCCTTTATCCCTACTTTGTTGAGGGTTTTTATCAAGGGTAGATTTTATACTTCGTCAAATGCTTTTTCTGTATCTATTGGGAGAATCATATAGTTCTTATCCTGATTTCTTTTATTAATTTGGTGTATCACACTGGTTGATTTGCAAATATTGAACCACCCTTGCAACCCAGGAATAAATCTCACTTGACCGTGGTGGATGATTGTTTTAATGTACTGTTGGATATGATTTGTTAGTATTTGTTGAGAATTTTTGAATCCATATTCATCAGGGATACTGGCCTGTAATTTTCTTTTTTAATGGGGCCTTTCTCTAGTTTTAGAATCAAGGTAATGCTGGCCTCATAGAATGAGTTTGGTAGTTGTCCTTCCACTTCTATTTTTTGGAACAGTTTGAGAACAGGTGTTAACACTTCTTTAAATGTTTGGTAGAATTCCCCTGTGAAGTCATATGGCCCCGGACTTTTTTTCATTGGGAAATTTTCGATTACGATTTGATTTCTTTGCTGGTTATTGGTCTGTTCAAATATTCTATTTCTTCCTATTTCAGTTTTGGTAGTTTATATGTTTCTAGGAATTTATCCATTTCTTCCAGATTGCCCAATTTGTTGGCATATAATTTTTTCATAATATTCTCCTATAATTGTTTGTATTTCTATGGTGTTGGCTGTGATCTCTTCTATCTCATTCATGATTTTATTTGTTTGGTTCCTTTCTCTATTTGATAAGTCTGTCTAGGGGATTATCAATTTTATTAATTGTTCAAAGAACCAGCTTCTTGTTTAATTGATCTGTTCTACAGGGATTTTTTTGTTTGTTTCTATATCATTTATTTCTGCTCTGATCTTTATTATTTCCCTTCTGCTGGCTTTAGGCTTCATTTGTTATTCTTTTTCTAGCTCCTTTTGGTATAAGGTTAGGTTGTGTATTTGATATTTTTATTCCTTCTTGAGGTAGGCCTATATTGCTATATACTTCCCTCTTATAACTGCTTTTGCTACAACCCAAAAGTTTTGGGCCATCATGTTTTCATTTTCATCTATTTCCTTTTTTTAAATTTCTTCTTTAATTTCCCGATTGACCCATTCATTCTTTATTTAGTTGGATGTAAATTTTTTCTTGTGGTTGACTTCAAGTTTCATAGCATTGTGGTAAAAAAATATGCATGGTATGATCTCAATCTTCTTATACTTGTTGAGGCCTGACATTTGATCTGTATGTGATCTGTTCTGGAGAATGTCCCATGAGCACTTGAAAAGAATGTGTATCCTGCTGCTTTAGGATGAAATGTTCTGAATATATCTGTTAAGTTCATCCAGTCAGTGTGTCATTCAAAGCCATTGTTTCCTTGTTGATTTTCTGCTTAGATGATCTGTCCATCAATATAAGTGGGGTATTAAAGTTCCCTATTATTGTATTATTATCAATGATTTCCTTTCTGTTTGTTATTGCTTTATATATCTGGGTGTTTTCAAGTTGAGAGAATAAACATTTATAATTGTTAAATATTCTTGTTTGATATACCCCTTTATTATGATATAGTGCCCTTCTTCAATTCTTATTACAGTCTTTGGTTTAAGATTTAGTTTGTCTTATATAAGTTATTGCTATTATGGCTTTCTTTTGATGTCCACTACCATGATAAATGGTTCTCCATCCCTTGCTTTTGACCTACAGGTGTCTTTAGGTCTAAAATGAGTCTCTTGGAGGCAGCGTATAGATAGGTCTTGTTTTTTAGTCCACTTTGACACCCTATGTCTTTTTATTGGAGCATTTAGTCCATTTACATTTAGAGTGATTGTGACAGATATGAATTTAGTGCCATTTTATTACTTGTATTGTCATTGTTTCTGGAGATTTTCTCTGTTCCTTTCTACTCTTTGTCACTTTTGGTCTTTTTTTCCCCACTCAAAGAGTCCCCTTTAATATTTCTTCCAGGGCTGATTCAGTGGTCACAAACTCCTGTAGTTTCTGTTTGTTTGGGAAACTCTTTATCTCTCCTTCTATTCTGAATGATAGCTTTGCTGGATAGAGTATTCTTGGCTGCATGTTTTTCCCATTCAGTACATTGAATATATCATGCCACTTTATTCTGGCCAGCCAAGTTTCTAGGGATAGATCTGCTGCTAACTTTATTTATCTTCCCTTGTAAGTTAGGCACTTCTTTTGTCTCGATGCTTTTAGATTTTTCTCTTTATCTCTATATTTTGCAAACTTAACTACAATATGTCTTGGTGTGGCCTGCTTTTGTTGATTTTGATGGGTGTTCTCTGTGCCTCCTGGATTTGGATGTCTGTTTCCTTCCCCAGATTAGGGAAGTTATCAGCTCTAACTTGCTCAAATAAACCTTCTGCCCCTTTTTCTCTCTCTTCTTTTTCTGGGACTCCTATGATATGAATATTATTATGCTTCATGGAGTCATTGAGTTTCCTAAGTCTACATTCTAATATTTTTCCTTCCCTCTTATTTTCAGTTTCATTATTTTCTTTTTTTTTCTTTTTTTTTAAATTAATTTTTATTAACATATAATGTATTATTTGCCCTGGGGTACATGTCTGTGAATCATCAGGCTTACACATTTCACAGCACTTAACAGCACATACCCTCCCCAATGTCCACAACCCAGCCCCCCTA
>JAQQSY010004528.1:0-12258 GCA_028646535.1 Procyon lotor
TAGCTTTACAATGGGCATAGAGGCTAATAGATTAATACTAATTATGGCATTTTTGTCTCTTTATTTACTCTGGCAAACACTAATCATGATTTTGCCCTAGGTTAGCATTTGTTTACTTATTTTGCAGCTTTTAAAGTGACTGGAGGGACTGGTTAAAAGTTTCCATACAGAGTTAGTGCTGATGTGTCGAATCACTTTTTTATTTGTCCCTCAAATTTTGGAAAACATGTGTGTTTGAAATGTCTTAGAAGTCTAGAAATGTTTCAGGATTCATTTAAAAGGACTTTTAGGTGGAAAGCAAAGAGTCCTTAGCTGTAGTTGTTGTTCCCAATGGGATCCTGTTGCCATCAATTATATTAGGGAAGAGTGCAAAGTCATGGCGTGTCATTGCTAAAAATAGTCTAAACTGTGGATCAACTCCAAGTCATTGCTTACGCTGCAGCAACATCCCCAGGCTTGTTTTGCTGCACCTGAGCCTAGTGAAGCCTGGAGCCAGGTATTCAGTCAGTCACATCTTCCCTTCCCCTTGCCCCAACAGACCCCACCACACCATACACCTCCACACCGTCCCCCATATGCATACACCACACACAGCACCCCCCACACAAATATATCCCATGTCACGCCGCACACAAACCCCACCACACACACACACACACACACACACACACACACACACACACACACACACACCACTCACACATACAGCACACATAGGGAAGAACTGAGAGATGTAGTGCCTCACTGAGCACCTGTGTGTGGAATGAGAGATCCAGGAGCAAGAGCAGCTAATTAAGGCAACCAAGTTGCTGTCAGGGAGGCATAGGCCTCCCTCCTTCATCTTCCTCCCTCCCTCCACCTTCTTGTATTTGCTCCTGCTTGTGCTCTGTTCTCCAAGTCTTTGTCACCACACTGCCCAGAGTCTGACTGAATTCCTATTCAGAATTAAAGGGTCTTTGAGCTGTAAAATACTCCGCACAGCCTCGTGTGAGTTATGATGTATTCAGGAAGCAGCCAGAGGCCAACTGGGTCCACCCTCCTTCCAGGATCCTCTAAACACCGCATCTGGTACAGCAGTGCTGCCTGACAAACAATTCCATTTTCCTTGAGCAACTGACACCTCTCCTAGGAATTTCATCAGCCAAGTCCTTCTCTTGTGCTTGAGGGCAATGTTTATAGGAGCCTAGTAGAAGCAAAAGTCTTCTAGAAATTTTAGCTCCTTGTCATTTTGATCCAATGCCTCAGTTATCCAGCTTTGTGGGTTTTGGGCTGGTTGTGTAGGTGACAGGTGAGAGTTTATATGTTATCTAGGGCTTGAAGACAGTCTCACTGCATTAATTCACTTATCAGATATCAAGTGAGGGAAAGGAGGGGTGAGAGTCAGAGAACATGGGAAAAATGCTGCACTTTTTAATTTCAACGTTTTTATCCCCTCAAGGCAGGGGGAGAGAGTTAGACTGACTTTTAGCTGGTTCTGTATAGGTTCTGCAGAGATAGGATATAAGTTGCCTAGAGCTGCTATGAACAATTAGTATAAACCAGGTGGCTTAAAACACCAGAAACTTATTCTCTCACTGTTTTGGAAGTCAGAAGTCCAAAATTAAGGTGTTGGCAGGGCTATGCCTTCACTGAAGGATCTAAGAGAGAGTCTGTTCCCTGACTTTCTCTTAGTTTCTGGTGTTATCCGCAATGCTTGGAGTTTCTCGAGTTATAGATGTAGCACCCCAATCTCTGCTGCTGTCATCACATGGCATTCTTCCTGTGGGTCTCTGTCTATGTTTCTATTTTATCTTTTTTTTTTTTTTAAGATTTTACTTATTTATTTGACAGAGAGAGAGAGATCACAAGTAGGCAGAGAGGCAGGCAGAGAGAGAGGGGGAAGCAGGCTCCCCACTGAGCAGAGAGCCCGATGTGGGGCTCCATCCCAGGATGCTGAGATCATGACCTGAGCCGAAGGCAGAGGCTTTAACCCACTGAGCCACCCAGGCGCCCCCGTTTTATCTTTTTATAAGGACACCAGTCATATTGGATTAGGGCCCATCCTAACAGAGTATGACTTCATCATGACATGAATATATCCGACTTTATTTCCAAATAAGTTCATATTCATAGATCTTCCTTGCCAATTTTTGTTGCCTGATTGCTGAGGCTAGGACTTACAGTACTATGTTGAACAACAGTGCTGAGAGTGGATATCTCTGTCATGTTCCTGAACTTAGGGGAAAAGCTCTCAATTTTTCCCC
Source organism: Procyon lotor (assembly GCA_028646535.1). Lineage (NCBI taxonomy): Eukaryota > Metazoa > Chordata > Mammalia > Carnivora > Procyonidae > Procyon > Procyon lotor. The sequence continues at coordinate 2,244 of JAQQSY010004528.1, forward strand.
ATTGAGAATGATATTTGCTGTGGGTCTTTTGTACACGACTTTTATGATATTGAGGTATATTCCCTCTATCCCTACATGGCAGAGGGTTTTTATCAGGAAAGGATGCTGTATTGATGATTCACAGACCTATATCCTTGGGGCAAATAATACATTATATGTTAATAAAAAAAAAAGAATGCTATATTCTGTCAAATGCTTTTTCTGCTTCTGTTGAGAGGATCATATGGTTCTTGACCTTTCTTTTATTAATGTGGTGTATCCCATCCATTGATTTGTGCCTATTGAACCACCCTTGTAGCCCAGAAATAAATCCCACTTGGTTGTGGTAAATAATCCTTTTTATGTACTGTTGGATCCTATTGGCTATTATTTTGGTGAGAATTTTTGCACCCATGTTCATCAGGGATATTGGTCTGTAATTCTCTTTTTTAGTGGGAACTTTGTCTGGTTTTTTGAATCAGGGTAATGCTGGCCTCATAGAATGAGTTTAGAAGTTTTCCTACATTTCTATTTTTTGAAGTATTAATTCTTCTTCAAATGTTTGGTAGAATTCCTGGGAAACCATCTGGTCTTGGACTCTTGTTCATTGGGAGATTTTTGATTACTGATTCAACTTCTTTGCTGGTGAGGGGTCTGTTCAGGTTTTATATTTCTTCCTGTTTCAGTTTTGGTAGTTTATATGTTTCTAGGAATTAATCCATTTCTTTCAGATGGCCTAATTTGTTGGCATATGATTTTTCATAATATTCTTTTGTAATTATTTGTATTTCTTTGGTATTGGTTATGATCTCTGCTCTTTTATTCATGAGTCTATTTATTAAGTTCTTTCTTTTTGATAGGTCTGGCTAGGTATTTATTAATCTTATTAATTCTTTCACAGAACCAACTCCTAGTTTCATTGATCTGGTCTACTCCCCCCCCCCATTTATCACTGATTTCTGCTCTAATCTTTATTATTTCTCTTTTCCTATTGGAACAGCAAATAAGCTATTCTTTTTTCCAGCTCCTTTAGGTGTCAGATTAGGTTGTGAATTTGAGACTTTTCTTGTTTCTTGAGGAAGGTCTGTATTGCTATATACTTCCCTCTTAGGACTGCCTTTGCTGCATCCCAAAGGTTTTGAACTGTCATGTGTTCATTTTCATTTTCTTCCATGTATTTTTAAAACACTATTTAATTGCCTGGTTGACTCATTTGTTCTTTAGTAGGATGTTCTTTAACCTCCATGTATTTGTGGTCCTTCCAATTTTTTTCTTGTGGTTGACTTCAGGTTTCATAGCATTGTGGTCTGAAAATATATACAGTATGATCTCAATCTTTCTGTCCTGGTTGAGACCTAATTTGTGACCCAGTATGTGATCTATTCTGGTGAAAGTTCCATGTGCACTCAAAAAGAATGTGTATTCTGCTGCTTTAGGATGAAATGTTCTGAATATATCTGTTAAGTCCATCTGATCTGGCGTGCCATTCAAATCCCTTGTTTCCTTGTTGATCTTCTGCTTAGATGATCTGTCCATTGCTGTGAGGGGGTGTTAAAGTCCCCTGCCATTATTATATTATTATCAATGAGTTCTTTAATTTTGTTATTAATTGGTTTATGTATTTGGCTGCTCCTAAGTTAGGGGCATCGATATTTACAGTTGTTAGATCTTGTTGGATAGACCCTTTAATTATGATATAGTGTCCTTCTTCATCTCTTATTATGGTCTTTGGATTAAAATCTAGCTTGTCTAATATAAGGATGGCTAGTCCAGATTTCTTTTGATGTCCGTTGGCACATTAGGTGATTCTCTATCCCCTCATATCCAACTTGGAGATGTCTTTAGGTTTAAATTGAGTCTCTTATAAGCAGCATATTGATGGGGTCTTGTCTTTTATCCATTCTGATACCCTATGTCTTTTGATTGGAGTATTTGGTTCATTTACATTCATAGTAATTATTGACAGATATGAATTTAGTGCCATTGTATTACCTGTAAAGTTGCTGTTGCTATAGATTGTCTCTGTTCCTTTCTCGTTTGTTACTTTTAGGCTCTCTCTTTGCTTAGAGGACCCCTTTCAGTATTTCCTGTAGGGCTGGTTTGATGTTTACAAATTCTTTTAATTTTTGTTTGTCCTGGAAGCTTTTTATCTTTCCTATTTTCAGTGACAGCCTAGCTGGATATAGTATTCTTGGCTGCATATTTTTCTCATTTAGTGCTTTGAATATATCATGCCAGTCCTTTCTGGCCTGCCAGGTCTCTGTGGATAGGTCTACTTTCTATATGTACACCTGCAGCATTTGTTTACTCATATCTCTGGGTGATTTCTCAGGTGTTCCGTATGATTTGGTAACTATCTAGTTGTATTCAAGGGATGAGATAAACTTAGGGTCCCCCTACTCCTCTGCTCTGTTGTTTTTTTTTTCTCTTTTGTTTTCTTTCTGTATGTCATTTTGGATACTCTATTGCTATATCTTCAAGTTCACTAATATTTTCTCTTGCAATAACTCATCTTGCTGTTAATCCCGTGAAGTGTATTTTTCATCCTGGAGATTATATTTTCATCTCTAGAAATTCTATTTGGGTCATTTTTACATCTTCCATGTCTTTAGTTACCACACTCAATCTTTCTTCTAGCTTCTTGAACGTATGTAATATAGTTATAGTAACTTTCAATATCTTTTTTTAAAGATTTTACTTATTTATTTGACAGAGAGAGACCACAAGTAGGCAGAGAGGCAGGCAGAGAGACGGGGGGAAGCAGGTTCCCTGCTGAGCAGAGAGCTTGATGTGGGGCTGGATCCTAGGACCCTGAGATCATGATCTGAGCTGAAGGCAGAAGCTTAATCCACTGAACCACCCAGGCGCCCCTAACTTTCCATATCTTTATCTACTAATTCATTGCCTATGTCATCTCTCCATTGGTTTCAGTTGATTTTCTGTTGTTTTTGTTGTTCCTGTTTATGTTATGGATTCTATTTTCCCACTTACATGACTGATAATCTTTGATTGGATATCATCATTATGAATTTTAAGTTGTGGCACTAGATCTTTGTGTATTCCTATAAATATTTTTGAACTTTGTTGTAGAATACAGTTAAGTTATTTAGAAACAGTGTGACCCTTTCAGGTCTTGGTTTTAAGTTTTGTTAGGTAAGAATGAGAGCAGCATTTAGTTTAGTGCAGGTTTTCTTAACCTTGTCACTATTTACATTTTGGGTTGGATAATTCTTTGACTTGGAGGGCTATTCTGTGCATTGTAGTATGTGTAGCAGTATCATTGGTCTCTGCATACCAGTAGCATCTCTCCAGTGTGATGACCAAAAATGTCTCCAAACATTGCGAAATGTCTCTTGGAGGCAATATTGCCCATGATTAAAAAGTATTGGTCTAGGGCTAATTTTTTTCCCCAACTACTGAGGCCAAACTTTTCCAAGCACTCTATCTGGTGCTCTGGGTATCATGAGGTTTCCTATTCTGGCTAGCGGGAACATGAACTCTTTCTGGCTCTGTGTGTGATCAAAGGATTGTTCCCTCTGATCCTCTTGGGGTTTTTTATACTGGCCTCAGGTGATTTCTTCATATGCATGGGCTGATTACTTAAAACTCAAAGGGAACACTGCAGATCTCCAAGCACTCTTTCTAGCTATCTTTGACTCTGTTTCTGTTTCTCTTAGCAGCTCTGTCGTCTCTGGTGTTCTGCTCCGTGAATTTTAGATGCCTTGGCTTCCCAGCCTACCAACTCTGTCTCATTAACTAAGAAAGTGAGCCAGGATCCACTTATGTTCCCTCTTTTTGTATCATAGCCTGAAGACTTTCTTCAAGCAATAAGTTGGGGCAATCATAGAGCTTACCTTACCTGTTTCATTTCTTTCAGGAATTATTATTCTTTCACTGCCTGAGGTATAAAGTTTTGAAAAATGGTGTTTTATTTATTTTACCTTGTTTAGTTGTTTCAGTTGGAAAGATAGATGTTGTTTCTGTTACTACATCTTGGCTGGAAGCAAAAGTTAAAATTATTCCATTTTGACACACAGACATATATAGAATGTATATATGTATACTGATATGGAGTATACTTTTTAATGTTTCTTGAGACTCCAATATTGCCTTATTGCTCTTTTTACTTGATAGCTATGTTGTCCAAAGGGGACACAGATACCTGTGTCCATTTAAATTTAAGTATATCAAAACTAACAAAATTAAAAATTCATTTCCTCAGTTGCACCGGCCACATTTCAAGTGCTCAATAGACACATATGTCGGATGGCTGCTATATTTGACTGGGCAGATAGAGAACATTTTTATCATCATAGAAATTTATATTTGACAGTGCTATTCTAGAGTCTATTTGGAAGAACAAATTCAAGCCTATAACTTTAATTATTATTTGTTTTCTAAGGACTCCCAATTTATATTTTCACTGTAGATGTCTTTCCACCATTCCAGATCTGTGTATCTAACACCTGTACATATTTTTGTGGCTCCTTAAACACATTTTGTGTCAAATTAAACTCACCAGGGTCTTTCTTCTGCCCAATTATGCACGATATTTCCTCTCAGTGAATGGTATCATCCATTGCCACCCAATCACACAGGTCAGAAACTGGACATTTGCTCTCACTCAACGTCTCATCCTATCAGCCCTGAATTCAATCATTTCAAAATTTCTAGTAGCCACATGCACAACTCTAGCACCCTTTTTTCCACCTTAGTTAAGGCCATGTTTACTTTGTGCCTTGATTCCAGTATAGGTCTGATAACTGAATTTTTCTTTTTCCAACTTCTTACTTCCAGTGAAAGTGCCTCAGTGCTACTCAGGATGTGGAAGAGTATGATCCTACTAAGCTACTGGAAGGAAGAGAACCAGACTTACTGCTAAATATCAGTAATCAGTAATCAAAGAGTGTAAGAAGATGACTACCAATTCATTAATTTTATACTCTGAATTTTTAATTAATTTTGCTTCTAGATATGAAGAACAGGTTGCCTCCAACTATTTATTAGTCCTCCTTGTGTCTAATATCTCCCATCCTTGGCTTGGCTAGCTTATATGTACAATCAAATTGTTATCACTTTATTAACCATGGTGGGGCTTTTTAACAACTCCATAAAAAGAAACAACTGACATTATTTGATATTCAGGTATCTGTCCTAGAGAATTTTAAGTTGATTTTTCAGCACTTAACACGGTGCTTGAAACATAAAGGTATTCAAAAATGTTTCTTGAGTGAAGTGAATGTGCTCTGCATATTAAATATTAAATATTTTGTCCTCCCAACCTTACTGTGATAATAGATTTTTTAAAAGCCACCCCTAGAGAAAAATGTGGAAGGACTGACATATTAACACTGATTATTTTAAGAGGTAGAATTAAGGGAAGGGGGAGGTTTTTAACTCTTTCTTTAAAAAGAATTCTCTCTGTATTTTTAAACGTATTACCCAAAGCAATGTTTTTAATTTAATAAATCCAGTAAGATGAGAACAACAATAATAAAAATTCTCCACACTGCTAAGCAAAACTAGAATGAACCAGTAATGATAGTTGAGTTGTGGACTGATCAGATGCGGATTCAGGCATGTTCTAGAGTTAAGACTATGGCTGGATAATAGCCCTAAAAAAAGAAGAAGAGAAGACAAGGAAGAGAATGGATTCAAGTAATGGAGAAGGTGTACTGATAGTTATAACTACTCAACTTTGCCATTATAATGAAAGAACAGGCACAAATGATATGTAGACAAATGGATGTGGCTGTGTTCTTATAAAACTTTTTTTTTTTTTTATAAAACTCTGTCAGCTGGCTGGATTTAGCCTATATGCTACCATCGTGTGCTGACTTCTGTATCAGAGAGAAGAAAGGATTGAGGTGAAGTTGGCAGGAATCTAAGACTCCACCAATCAGGCCTGCCTGGAGCAAAGTCCTTTCTTTCAGGGGCTTCCGGTGATAGGCACTCTGGTTCCATGTGATGGCTATAACTGTACTAGTATGAGCTACTGAGACCACAGCTATGGGTCTCCATTAGCCACATCAACAATCATACCTGTTTGGGGAGACTAATAGATTCAAACAGTTAAATATTTCAACTAATATAAATTACTTTGGATATGATATACAAAGGTGAATTTAACCGTTACCATCATAACCTTCTCAAACAGAGAGCTAATGAAGAGCATGGGTTAAGCCAGGCCAGGCTAGTGTGAGTCTACTTAGTTTTCTTCTGAGTCTTGCAAGGTGCTCATAACATCCCTTCAGTATGTCTTTGTGTCTGTGGCTTTGCTGACCTCCTTGCAAAACTCATTGTTTGAACTCATTCTGGATAATGCTTTTTTCTTTTCAACAATTTCTTGCCTGTGAGGAGGCAGGGCCTCCCTTCTGCTTCCTTTGCCCTTCCTCCTGCTATTGGGACTTCAAATTGTCAGCCTTTCCATGGTCCTTATCATTAACACCCTTGATGTTATTTCTGTTGTGTCTATGCTTCCGCATTTTATTCACTTTAGGGAGTCTTTATTTTCTGCTTCTCTGGACTATGCTGGCATATGGAGGATGGTTCTGGAGCTCTCTCTCTCTCTTTTTTAGTTTTATTTATTTATTTGACAGAGAGAGAGAGAGAGAGAGAGAGATCACAAGTAGGCAGAGAGGCAGACAGAGAGAGAGGGAGAAGCAGGCTCCCTGCTGAACAGAGATTCCGATATGGGGCTAGATCCCACGACCTTGAGAACATGACCTGAGCTGAAGGCAGAGGCTTTAACCCACTGAGCCACCCAGGCGCCCCCTGGAGCTCTCTTCTTAACAAAATCACAAAAAGTGTATGTCCATTTATTTCTCTCACTATAACCCTTAATTTTGGAGTGATAAATGGGAATTTGGCTCTTACTAATAGGCTTTTAGGGTTAAAGAAAGACTTTTATATTGTCCTTATCTCTGGGATACTTCCTGGCCCCTTTATTTCAGAGCCACTTTGAAAGATGAGAAGATCATCCCCCTGACTGTTAGCATCTCTGGTAGAGCTGTTTGGTTGTAATTCTTTACTGTTATCCCTACAGCTGCTTTTCCCTAATGCTCCCTTGCAGGGTAACTTAAGAAGATAAGATGTTTTGGCATAGTCATGCTGAAATCTGATAGAGGGCCTTCAGGGTCTTGATTTATTTTATGCTAGAATCTGCTGTTAATTCTGGCTCTGTTAGGACCCTGAGAGAACCTCACTCACCCCGAGAAAGACTTAACAGAGGTAGAGAAAATTTTGTTGTATGAAATGATGTGTCATGAGATCTTAAGAATGTTCACCTTCCAGGAGAGTTCCCATGACTGATATTATTTATGTAGTTGCTGGTGTCTTTGTATGCACTGAAATCACATAGTGTCTTAGTTGTCAATATAAACTGAGGAGTAATAATGAAATATTAGCCAAATTTCATATGCTTGTGTTCTGGATTGTTCTATCAATGGACAATATGCTAAAAGGTCCATGGCATTGTGTTGTAGATAAACTTGGAGGAGAATAGATATTTTATAAATGTAAAACATCAGAAGATCTATGAAGTGGAAAAAAGAAAAGGATTTATGAAATGGCCTCTTTGGGACTGATCCCAGAACATGACCAAAGAGAAAAATGGCCTGATCAGAAGTTGTTCTCTCATACTAATATTTGAAAATGGGCATGAGAGCACAAAGCCCCAAGAGTCCTCAGCTTCCTAAGCAGCTAATATTGGTCCAAGGAGAGTATAAACTCTGTCCAAAAGCATTCCATTCAGTCTTGGGGAAGAAGTAAGCCTATTTTAGGTTTCCAGTGTTGGCTGTTAAACTTCATTTCATAGGTCTTAACTTTAAAAACTCAAGCACACGTCACGAGCATTTAATTTAGTCAGCTTCATTAGAAGTGAAGAGGAAATTAGAAATAGTAATAGATGGTAAGAATGCTACATTTTCTTTGTACTCAAGACCAGTCAGGAATAGGATATGAGGACCCATGAGGGACTACAGTTGTGAACTAAGTGTCAAGGAGTGAAGAGGTCCTTTGACAGGTGGGGGGAACTTACTGTTTGTGAGGTTGGCCCTACATTGGACATGTGGGATGGAATCTTTTCCCAGAGTGGAAGCCCAATCCAACCTTATGATGGGGCTGTGGGTATCTACAAACAGTATTATATACATGATTGGTACCTAATTCTTTTAAGAATCATAGAAAAAGTCCATGGGACTGAGTCACATAGGTCCTTATTCTCAAATCTATCCACTTACAACATACCTCTAAGTCTAAGTACAGGACCCTGGTGGGTTCCTTCATGAGGTGAGGGTTTTCCTGAAAAAAGAACTCCAGGTTGAGTGAATGAAGGAGAAGGGGTCAGTTTTCCAGAATAATTAAATGAAAAGAGCACTGACATCTTCTGGTCCTAGGGTTTTTAGACCTGTTTTTGCCACTTAGCAGCTATGTAACCTTAAATAATTTACCTTTCTGGGTTGCACCTTTCTTCTTTTTCTGGAAAATTAGGGAGTTGTATTCCATAAGTTTCGAGATACCTTCTAGAGCTAGGATTCCATAAATAAAAGGGGTTGGGATTGAAGGAAAAATTAAAAACCAACCAGCAAGGAGAGGTATGACTTCTTCAAAAATGCCCCAAGTGATCACTGGCTAGCACAGCCCTTACTGAGTACTCTCCTTTGCTCTCTTGGAAGTTAGTTGATTCCTATGTGTTTTATCCCCCCTAAGACATGCTGTTCAGCTCTGAAATTTGGGGGAGTTGTTGAATAGATGTCTCCTCCTCAGTTTCCATAAATTATGGCTTCTAGTGAGTTGGATTCTTATGGTCAAAAACTTGCCAGTCAACCCTCATACTACAGCCTGTGTCCAGATTTGTCATCTAAATGGTTACAGTAATTTCCTAGCTCTCTCTTATAGACCAGGTCAGCCTATATTTTGTCAGTAGGTCTAACCAAAGCATACAGTGCAAAAGGAGACTTTTTGTGAGGAATAGTAAATATGTGACTCATGGGCTGCTTCTCCCTGCTTCTGAACTCATGATTTAACCTTAGAGTCTTCTCAGCACAGTGTTCCAATCAATCACTCTTAGCTAAAGGTGGCTTATGAAATGAAATACGTATCATCCATATTCTTCATCTTAATATTACAATGAAATCTCTAAAAATTTTGTTTAACTTTGTACTCCTAAAACATACTGGTTACTGGTCACAGGGAACTTAGTTCTCTATAACTCTCACCAAGATTTCCTGTATATCCATCACCACATGGACTTCTTTGTTTTGCTGTTGTCCATGTATGAGAGTGGTGCCTAGCCAGTCTCCACTATTACAGTACTTACCCCATGGGGAAACCCATGGCTTCCACCCTCAAATATCTAAGTCCAATCACTATCAATATATAGTAGCTGGTGGGAGAGAATATGCTGCCAAATGGTTTCCATGGTTTCAGTGACCTCTCATGAAATGTTTTATTATAGAAGATAGTAATTTCAGTAGAATACAATGACGCTTCTGTTATGTACAAAATGTTTAGTATTCATATATACCAATAGAAATATCTGAAAAGCTATTTTTTTTTCCATTTGGAAAAACTTCCAGATGTCATTTCAACATTATTATATGGATCACAATCTTGTTTTCAGGAGAGAAACTTAAGGTCAATTCTGACCTGTACTTAGAATCAAAGGGGAAAAGAAGCTAGTTCAAAAAGCTTTAGTTCAATAATAATAAATAACAGTGAAGATGTCAGCTGCTGATATTGGATAAAGTAACACCCTTAAACTAACTGTATTGTGAATTTCCCTCTTTTCCTATAGGCATACAGTTTTTTTAGGATGTCTTTTGCATTGTGCCACAATGTATGTTTGCATATGAATTTTCTTTTCTTTTCTTGTAAGATTTTATTTATTATTTACTTGAGAGAGAGTGCACAAGCAGGGGGGAAGGTCAGAAGCAAAGGAACAAGGAGACTCTTGCAGATACACCCCATTATATATATGTTTTCAAGAAAAATAATAAGTGATTCTTTGATAAGAATTTTAAATCTTTTTTTTTTT